>WHYT01017145.1:306542-341699 GCA_009806455.1 Tetrax tetrax
AAAAAAAAAAAAAAACAAAAAAAAAACCAGTTGTGTTTAACTGACCATTATCTCAAAACTACTAGAGTTGCTTCAGGGTTCAAAGCTAGCTTCTGGTTTCAGGGCACTCCACCAGCAAACTGACTTTTAGATTTGCAGTCTAAACTCATTGCCCCCATGCTGCTCTGTGGTCAGCAGAGCTTCAAGAGAAAGCAGGATTTTAATGAATGACTTACCCTCAGCCATCCTTGTAATCCTCATGTCTCCTTCACCACAGTCTGGGCTGGCCTTGTATATTTTGTCTCCAGTCTTTCCCGTCCCTTCCCTATACTCGCACATCTGCCCTGAAATCTGAATTTGCCCTGAGAAATGTTATAGGAATGCAACCCCAAGCAACTCTCCAGTTTGGGCTGGATCTATTTATGCAAGCAGTCTTTCTGATAACAGTAACTGGAATTGCATCTCCCAGAGGATTTCCTCTGAAGAGGGACAATTCACTGTAGCACAGGAGTGAATTCCTCCTGGTCTGGTAATTGCCAGTTTTTCCAGGTGGTTTGACTAGAACAAGGAGCATGCCACATAAGAGGTGCTTTCCTCACCTACACGCATAAGTCCTCCTTATACAGAGAGTACAGTGCCCTTGGTCTGGTCTTTGACATAAGGCAATGAAAGACAAACATCATTAGGCTATCCTTTCTCTGGCCATAAATTTATCCTTTGATGTTAACTGTGATCACATCAATGAAAGCAAAAGAGGCACAAAAAGCTCAAAAAGACAGTTGTCGTTCCCGCTGGGTAGGTTGTCTCAGTCAATACCTCTGCATTCTCCAGCAACTCCCACATGAAGCTTTCAGGCCACAAAGTCTACACACCAAGAAAAGTCCTATGGTAACAATAAGAAAAGAACTGTTTCCTCCCAGGATTACCTTTGAACGTAATGAAATTTAAGGATTGTACTTCTCTTCTAGATTGTGAATAAGGAACAAGGCTATGAACACAAACTAAACACTAAATCTTTATCCAGTTAATGACAATACTAAGAAACAATCTCAGAGGTCATTATTAGAATAGCATTTATACTATTTTACAGTGACAGCGTAACTTCCAATCACCAGCCTCTTCAAAAGCATGTGATGAGTATGAATGAAAATCGGTAGGTATGTACCACACTAAGGTCCATTCTTCAGTCTGTTTCACCAGTGTTAAGTTTTTCTCCTAGCAAAACTTTTTAGTAAAAACACACACTTCTGCATTGTTGAATTGAATGTGGATTTTACACTACAAACAGTATTGTCAACACAATAGTCACAGTTTTAAACTTGGAAAATCACTATAAAACAAAGGCATAAACTTTTAATTACACATTGCATTCCTACCAGAACAGTTTCTACTGTATGTGCACCTTGATCAGTGCAATCTGTCATATTCTATTGTCACTTGAGCATACTTTTACTTCAAGTATTGCCATCGGAAAGCTAAGGATGAAGGCTTGAGAGATATATTAAATGGAGAAGCATAAAGCTTCTCGGGAAAAACAGCAACTTACAAAATGAAACACTTAATATATGATGTCCCATAAGTTCTTTATTTTCTCTCCACAAACTGAAAATTAAGCACCTACTAAATGTTCTGATCTATGGTCTATTTCTGACATTAAAGCCTTCACACATAACTTGAGTCACTAGACCTCGTCTACCGAAATTAAAAATCTTTAAGCAAAATACAACTTACTTCTTTTCTCTAGCTATTAATACCTGCACTTTATCGACTAGTGACCAGTAACTTCTAAATATTTGTTTCCACACTGTGATGGAAAGAAAGGGAAAGAAGGGCAAAGAAAGCAATATCATTCTTTTTCGGGGGGGCTGTTCAGCCTGGAGAAGAGGAGGCTCCGGGGAGACCTGATAGCGGTCTTCCAGTACCTCAAGGGGGCCTACAGGAAAGATGGGGAGAGGCTGTTCAGTAGGGCCTGTTGTGATAGGACAAGGGGTAATGGGTTTAAATTAGAGGGAGGTAGATTTAGATTAGATATTAGAAAAAAATTTTTTACAATGAGAGTTGTAGAGCACTGGAACAGGTTGCCCAGAGAGGTGGTGGATGCCCCATCCCTGGAAAGGTTCAAGGCCAGGCTGGATGAGGCTCTGAGCAACCTGATCTAGTTGGGGATGTCCCTGCTCCTTGCAGGGGGGTTGGACTAGATGACCTTTCAAGGTCCCTTCCAACTCTAGCCATTCTATGATTCTATGATTCTTAATGCCTTTTCCCAGTACTGTAAACTCATTGCTACAGTGAAAGATGATCCTCCATAAAGAGAAACATCTTCCATGCATAAAGCTTTACACTGCATATTCACTATACTTGCTTGTTTTTCTCAAGTAATTATATCTTTTTCTCTCTTCACAGTATAACTTGGCCCTGCTTCTGAAATGAGGCCTTCTTCCTTTTCAATCTTAAACAGAAATGGACAGGGCAATGGTACACCACAATTTTATTTTCTAGTACTTAGTTTAAAAAGCTGAAAATGAACTGTTTAATGCTTAAAAGTCAGGGATCAGACAACTAGGTAGAAGAAATTCATCCTCTACTAGACAGCAGAAGCTTTTGTTTTTGAATCTTAGGGGTTTTTGAGCTTAGTACGTCAATAATGCATGCTGACATATTCTACTGAACGTGGGTCCTGAAAGCAAGTGTGCTCTTTTGCAGTTGTCACTGTTGACGTTTTCCCTTTTAACTCAATTAACTTTAATCATTAAACAGTATAATAACTACAAACTTAAATTACATGTAATTCTATCTGCTTTTATAATTAATTTGATAACTAGCTTCAGCTTAGGACAGCCAGAAAAGCATACGGCATAGATACAGGTTCCATCTTGGCATTACACTTACCTTTGCTGAATAAAATAAATTGCAGCTGGCCAGATAAGGCATTGGTCTGGGATGCTAAAAATATATCAAGTCTCATGTCTAAAAAGTTAGTGAATTTCAAATTATTTTATTTATAGCACCAGTACATATGAAATATAGAAGTTCCTAAAATTACATTTAATACACAGGGAAATAAACTGAAGATTTTACAAAGTAATGACACAGTTATTCAGGATTTACAGCACTGAAAACAAAGTCAGAATACAGTCCATTACATATGACATGTTGTAGACTCAAAACAGTAACTTGCTGGAAACTAAAGTTCTTGATCATTTCAGAAAAGAATCACATGACTGTACCTCTCAACCCACACTCCCTATACTCTTTTATTCCTTTGCTTATACATCAGTGTCAGACTCCTTTCCTACAACTCTCTTCAGAAAGGGAGACAGTAAATATGCTTAAGGTAGAGATTTATACACTGAATTACACCTGCTTTTAACAGATATATTTTATTAAAGTAGAACAGCTGTCTCATGCTTACCTTTGATTTGCCTTTACTGTAACAAGCTCTTTTAGTAGCTTCATCACATTGCCATTCCACTGCCTGCAACCAACAGAAATTAGTCAGAAATGCAGAGAACACAGAAATACAAATCTCAGAGCTATCAAAGCCCATGCTTCAGATAGGTGCTTCAAGCATACTGACGATTAGCTGTGGGTGATTCTATCCTTAACCGCCTTATAAGCTTTTTCTCCGTAGAAATGTAGTTTTGCTGTTGATGATTTTTGAGTGTTTTAATTCCAAGTGAAGCTGGTCATCCCCATGATTCACTGTAGCTACCACTACAGTAGAAATAACCACAGTCACATTTGATACTATTTAGCCACTTTTCTGTGAGTCTTACTAGGGCAAGCAGTTAGGAACACAGAGAAAGGCTGAGCCTCTCTCAGCAGCACAGCTGGGCTGCATCACCACAGCATCTGAGGTCAGCTCCGCTGAAGGACCTCGCGCCACGGGCAAGTGTGTCCTATTGCCGTTTTTGCAGTATTTCTCTCAAATTGAGATTTTAGTTTCTCAACATATGACTGCAGCGCTAATCAGAAGCACTAAAACATCCATTCAGAGAAAGCAGCAATGGGCACACGCCCAAGACAACAGTGAAACAGAGCACTGCAAAGAAGCAGCAATTTATCCTCATTTTTGAGCTGTCTCTCTGCTTCAACAGATTTATGCTAGGACTGCAATGCCTAGTCTGCATTACTACAGTTTCACTGCATGAGTTAATTCCAATTATTTTCATATTTAACATTCAACTGCTATGACTTATGAACTCTGTTGTTCAGTGGGCCAGGTCGTGTGCTTGGCGTTTATGTGCCAATGCATGTACATACTTGAATGCCTGTGTATGCTGTGTAGTCAGAGTGCATTTTAAACCCCTTTGCACTCCTTCACCTTGACAGTGCACATCCATATGTTCTTTAGATCAAAATGGCACAAAGCACTTCACATTTTATCAGGAAGAATTGAGATTTCTAAACTAACCACTGCCGCTTAATTACTGAAACCACAGCTTTTTTTTTTGTTTGTTTTTATTTACCAGGAAATAATGAAAGACTATTCATTCAGATTTAATATAGGTAATTTTTTATACTTGTATTTTAGTGGAGACAATTAATAAAAATAACAGGGTGAAAGCCTATTTAAACTAAGAGGGACAATGCTTATAGAGTATACTATGTAGTACTCTTAGATTTGTGCTTCAACAAGCCAAAGAATCGGCTTTTTAATTTCAGGAAAAGAAGACTTATGAAAACTAATGCAGTTACTTTTCTTCCTTCAACCCAAACCTTCCTATTTACAGTATTTGCTTTTGCAGATGAACAACTACAGCATATTAGGGAATACATTGAAACCTTCTGTTAGAATCCTCTTGTGAATGACCCTAGTTTTTATGAGAAACTGTTATCTAGTAGAACGAAAGAAATCTCATATTGAGTTAGATAAAAAGCAGCAAAAAACTTAATTCTTTTGACTCTGTAATGCAAAAAGTAATTTATGTCCATAACAGAGATCATATTACAGAAGACTGCTCTTGGATGACCAATGTAAGTCCTAATCAATCCATTAGGACATTCTGAACCTATATGTTATATGATACTAGATACAAGTATCTGATACTGAATATATTATCCCTAAACAACACAAAAAATTTCAAATGCCTGGAGAAATGCGGGAGTTACCATTAGGAGGTCAGAGTAGAAAGACTTAGTGGAATATGGGTGCTTAAAAGGAAGGTTTGAAGGAAAGTTCTTTCCAAATATGAACTGAGAAGAGTATGCCAAGCATGAACAGCAGGAAGAAAGAAAAGAAAAAGATTGTATTAAAGATAAAATGTTTATCAATAAATCAATTTTGAGTGACAAAATACCCAGCTTTCAATTGGCTCTAAGTCCACAGTAAAAGAGTAATTTGAAAGAGAAGGATGTGATATGTAAAAATTACACAATGTCACAAATCAAGCAAGTCATTTACATTTCTCACGCACTGAAAGTTTTGTAAAAGAAAATCAACAGACTTTGGAGATGTGAAATTCAGAAGCCAAAAGTGGCAATTCTTCAAGCTTTCCGTGAAATCTGAGAAAAGCATATAACGTATCTCTGCAAGCAGGTCATGGGTGGAGACTCTGGGGACTCCATGCGCATAATAATGAAAGTAAAACAAGTCAGGCAGAAGCTTTATTAACTCTGATCGTAATAGAGAACTTTGGGACAGCATCTCCCCCTCTGCCCCATCCTGGACTCCTTAAGGAGCTTGCTAACTGCCACACTTCTAAGAAAGAGTCAAACAGTGAACAATGTGACAATACAGAGATATCGGCTGTTGGTGGAGCCTATCTAGGACTGGCACACTCAGTATTACCTTAGCTCAGAAGTGCTGAGTTGGAAACAATTACAGACTGTTAGCTTTTAGTTAGACGTTCTTTTAGCTAGGATAAATGTCTTAGCCAGCCAGTGTTAATAATTTTACCACTACATCACAAAACCACTAATAGCATTATTAATATAACTAAAAATAAACTTTCTTCTCTCTCTTTGACATGCATGAAATGCATAGATTTAAATAAAGATATTAAATATGAAAACATTATGCAATATCTATGGATACCATATGGATAACACCACATACAAGAACCCAAATTGAATAAACTACTCTAACTATGCAGAAATACATATGCTTGCAAGCTAACCAAATGGCAAACTCTCTGGGAAAACCCTGTTTCTGACAACATATGCCAAAAGAGTAATATTGTCTAGACAAGAAATAAGTGCAGACACAGTGGTGACAAAGCTGAGTGCCATCTTTGAAATCAAGTGTACTTACAGTCCTACCATCCAGGGTTCCACTACTGGAGGAGACAACAGCAGAGCAGGCTGCAAATGAGATATACTACAAAGGCATCCAAAGACAACTGAGGAGTTCATACTCTTGTACCTTGGTCCCTGAGGCTCCTGCATAGTTTACTAATGCGTACATTTGTCCTATGGCTGATTAAACTAAAAGAGCAGGTATAGACAAACATTTGTATATGTAGCTATATTTTTTTTTCTTCTAACCTTCAGGAAATTTGTGGGAGTTTTCCACAAAATGGAAATTCAGGTATTCAGCACAGTCCACCGGTAATACAGAGGGGGAAGACAGGTGGAAAACTCATCAAGTTTAATGTCATTTCAGTGTGAAAGAAAAGAGGACAAAAAGGTGTCTTTCTGCACATAAAGACAAAACAAAATGTCACAATAGAATAATAACAATGCAATTTCTGTCAGCAGGAGATTAAGACTTTAAGATTTTAATTCTGGAAGATCAGACAGACACTTACAGATTGTGTTATTTTAGAAAGCAAGTGCAAAATCAGGTTCACTTAAAGATTTTGCTGTTATCCACTGCTTCCATTAAATTGACATATTCTCCTGCTTGATATTGTTTGCTAATACGTCCATGAAGTTCAGACGAGCAGTGCAAATACAATATGCGTACCATGTTGGATATTTGATTCACTGTGAAGTCCTACACAGCTAAAGTTTACCCTGTTAGGATCTTTCCTTTTCTGTGTCTCTTAATAAGAAGCTCCAATTTTCACATGGCAAAATACAGCCTTCAGCATGGTATGTAATGTTTTAAATTAATATTATAATTCTACTTAATTAATATTATAATTCTACTTAAGCTGGCAACAAAATTCATTGAACAAAATTATAGACACTCAACTTCGTTCACCCTGGGGAAAGAGGAAACAGGGATTTGAACATTAGTGCTAGAGAAAATAAGTATGAGTAGGACATCAGCTACTGCTATGCATTTCCACAAAGAACGTAGCTGCATAGATTAAGGAGTAGGTTTTAAGGTAGCACATCACTCTGTTTCTAATAGCAAGCTGACACTATTTACAGTAGCGTAGCTTTTACAAATCATGCTACCAATATAGTCTTTCAAGCACCTCTATAAATTTAGCGCCTTGGCTAAGTTTGTTTCTAATTCCCCAATCTTCAGCATAACTACGTTCCAATAGGCACAAATAAATCTTAATTATGTAACAGTCACCAGCAGAGCAGAGCAAAATGTATGCAGTGAGATTTTTAGCCCCGTGAAAGTCAGTGTGGCCAACTCTAAAGACTGAACTTGACAGGTTCTCTTTGAACTTGACCTAGCATAGTCCGAGGAGAAAGTCACAGTTCACTTTTGAACACATACTGTTTTCTTCAGTAAAAAAAAAATAAATACACAAACCACAAAGTTCTATACAGACTTGATATAAAAGCAGACTGAATAGAAACATGGCTTTGGTGCACATTTAACTCTAAGTTTGAACTCGAGTTTCAAACTGATGACAGGCATCTTTTCCAAAAAGCTCAATTGTAAATAATTATATCAGTGTTTTAAACATTACATCATTGTGTTTGTAAAGTGCTTCAAAAACTTCAGATTAAATCTCTCCTGTCATTTTCAAGGGGTAGGGGGAGAAGAGAAATTCCAGCCAGAGGAGAAACAAATTCCAATTCAAGCTATATATTAGCTTCAAAATGAAGAAAAATATAGATCAAACATCCATCTACGTTAAGTTAAAAATTACAGTATTAAAATTAATCATATTCTTTGGAAAGACAAATATATTTCTGTAACTTCTCTGTTTGGATGAATGGTAATAGTCTTGCTTTAAAAGTTAAACTATTGTATTTTCAGAAGGTAAACCAAATAAATGCAAAGAAAGTAACTCCAATGGAAATTGGAATAAAATCTCCAATCTAAACTGATTTATCCAAATATCTTAGAAGAACAATAAAAGAGAATCATAGAAAGTGTAGAAGCAGTAAATAACATTCACGTGGCCCTCCCACTTAAGAAATAACTGTCAAGGGATTCTTTTCATGCCCAAAACGCAGCATCACAGTAAGTCCACAGGTAAGACATCTGGAGGTGCTTCCAACCTAAATAATTCTATGATTTTCCAGAAAAATTACAAAATATCTAAGAGAAAAAAAAAATCAAAACCCTAAGTAATTAACTTTAATATAGCCCCTTTCTACAATTATAACTTTAATCAGTAAATGCAGACAGGAAATTTGAAATTTGAATGCAATCAAGAAAGGAGTGTTCCATTAGAATATGTTAGGTGAGATATGTATTAGTCAACAAAAATGTGTGGCTTTCACCTACAGTGGAAGCTGCACACATAACTAAGTACATCCAGATCTCCTGGAAGAACTATGCTGCTATGCTACATAGGTGCTCATAACATATGCATGTAGACAGGTACACATTCATATGTATTTTTATATACGAAATTCTTTGAAGTGTAGAAAAAGAAAGTACTATTACATTTCATAAAGAAAGAAGTTAATTAGTCAAGAACAAAAAAACAAACAGAACAGTATTCTAGACAGATGGTCCAGCACTTCTTAGGCAGATGGCTCTGTTAATTAGATACTGGCAAAAATAACACTAAAGAAGATGGTTTAATTACACAATGCCAAAATCAAACAATTACATGATATTTCCTTTTTTGTTTTTTCATTATCTGCTCGCTTTCATCTCTTATATCATGTATTTAAACAATACTCTGGGGAGTTGGGGTACAATGACAATAATCATAATAATATATGTCAGCAAACATGAGTAATATTGCCTTATTGATCGTATCAGTCCAGTAATGGAATGGTTTCAAAATGTTGTGACTTGTTTGGTGAGGGTGTCTTGCAGCCTGCCTAATTAGCTCTCAGTGAACATGTATATGCTGGAGTCCAAAAGCTGAGTTTAAAGAGGCCATAAAGAAAGTGTCAGGATCCTAAATGAAAAGAAAGAATGTAGCCACAGAGAAGTATACGAGCAAGACATTAGTAGTAAATTAGCAGCCACAGAGTTAGTAGTGGTTTTGATGGTTACCAGAAATTTTAAGGTATGCTTTAGTATAATAACATTCTTCCTTCCAGCAAACATGTAAAGCCACTTAAGACAGATTTATATCTCTCTGTACTTCAAAGGAATGATTTTCCTTGCTTTCCACAGAGTCATAACCCCTTGTCCTTGCAGCTATTATTGCTGGAGCTGCCTATCTTGCCAATAGGCTCCTGACAAACAGTCAGCTTCAGAGAGTGATAATCTTCTATGGGTAAAACTGGAGTAAAATATTAAAAAAAAAAAGGACTTCCCTTTAACACAGCTTTCCATTTTGGCTCACCAAAGAGGAAAAGCAGATTTCTGGGGACTAAGGGCGTTCGGATTAGGCTTTCATATGAAGCTATAGGCCAGCAGCTCATACAAGAAGCCCAACACTGTATGGACAACTTTACTAATTGGCTACAGTCACTGCAGTATCTTGCACCAATTACCACACGTAACAGCCAGTTCTCCCGAGAATAACATTACGTGTGTTTTCATTTGTTCAGAACCAGCTTTTACTGTTCATACACAGTTAGAAAATTACAGTTTCTTATTAAGTAAGCAGTGTGATATGCGTGAAAATAAACATCAAATCATGGTCGAATTGTCCAGGGTTTGGAATTCAAGAACTGAGATCCCCTGATAGATATATAATCACATACTTAAATCAAGTAACAAGTAATATATGGTTTTATATGGCTTCAAGGAGCTGATGTCAACATAATTTTATTTCAAATGTACTGGCCTGAAGTATATAAAAAAAAGTGAGGAGAGAAGTACATACCTGTCAATTCACAAAGTAACCAAAGTTTTAATTAGCTTATTTTATTGACTATGCAAATAAATAGTTATTGAAAACTGTCAGAATATGATAAAATTAAAATTAAAAGTTAAGCAGATTAGGGAAGAACTTAGAGTTACTAAGACTTTCACAAACCCTCCATGTTGGGCTACTCCACAGACTTCAATGACACAAGACTCTGCTCAAGACTGAACTTTCACAAAGGCCAGCTACCCATCTGTGCATTCCCCTTTCTGTCTTCTGCAAAGATTTCTAAATTTCACAAAACATCCATTAGGTTTATATTTAACAGAGAGAGGTTTATAGAGGAAAATGCAGTTTCAAATCTAGTAGTTAGCAACTAAAAACTTGAGTATGTTAGGAACTAGGGTTTTTAGTCCTGCTCCCAGAGAGTTATTCAAAAAACCAAAGCTGTTGTGCTGTGAATTTCAAAGTTTTGAATGATTCAATCTGGCATTTTGAGACTTTTACAGTTTTTATGGACATTTAAAAATTGAATGCGGGATTGTGCTGAAGGGGTAAAACAACAAAATGTTCTTGCATTACCAAACTTGGCAGCCATTCAGCAGGTAGGAATGAGATTTCCTAACATACTTTTAACGCATGTTCTGAAATTATACTACATATAGTAAATTTAATGTATTGAATAAATTATATGTGAATCCTTTAAGATTTAACATCTGTGTTAGCACACTCAGTTTTGAAGTGTTTCCTGCTTTTTGGCAAATAAGATTGATTTTAGTAGGCTCCAAGACCTTTTAGAAGCAACATTTCAGTGTAATTTTTTACAAATAGTATTTTAAACTTTTAGGTGCTGATGAGAAATGTCTGGATTCTCTTTATTTCAAGGAAAGAAAACATATTGCAATGTAGTTATATACTTCTCAAGCCCCTAGATTCAATAACAGAGTAAGTGGAAAAATGAGTCAACTAGCACAAAACTGCCACAAAATGTTGGTTTAGACGTTGAGAATATGCAAGTGAAGTTTATTTTCCTGCTCATTTCTGCTAAGAAACATGGAAACAGGAATGAAGAGGCAGTACTGGAATGTAGGCCATCTTGCCCCATGCTAACTAGCTGTTCAAGACAGCCATGCTGGCATGGGATGTGGGATTAAAGAAGTAGCCCAGCAATCAGCCCTCCTTATCTTTCAGCCATAGACAGTCAAGGAATGTATAATACTTCAGAAGACTTTGTGCAAATAAAAAATCTTTCTGAAATAAATTCTGAGAGGCACAGCCAACATACTATATCTTGCCTCTGGGATGTCAAACACAGCTGTATGATATGAGCTCACAAAACCAGATGAACCTGAGAGACATGATGAAGCTAGGAATATATAATACCTTCTAAGTCATACCAAATAACAGAGACTACAAGAAAAAATATCTTCATATTTCTGTATGTATGTATATAATTTTGTACATAATGTCTCGTTAGGAAGAGAATAACAATTTCATAATAATTTCCGTTTGCCTTTTTTACTTATCCATTCAAATAGTTTTACCATTTAGGCTTTAGTGATGGCAAGCTTGATTCTGTTAATACTAATACCCATCTATACTTCTAGAGAAAGTACTACAGTGACTTTACAATAATTGTCATTTACAGTAATAAAAATATTTCGTAAAGTTAGTGTAAAATGGCATCTTACAAGACAGCAAAGACAGAAAAATTGTTGAAGGAACTTTACCATGTATATTTTTCCATTAAATATGTGACCAAATCAAGGTAAGAAGATTTTAGACAGATGGAAGCAGAGAGAAAGTAGAATGATAACAACAGAAGAAATGTAGAGTCACCAATTTATGCATCTTCTCCAGTGAAAAGCCAGTAAAGAAATAAATGGTTCCATAGCAGAGAGACACAAACATGAGATTTCCCACATTCTTTTAGTTAAATTGATTTACTAGAAAGGTGATTTTGGAAAATCAAGATTACCTTTTTTTCTTTCCAGTTAAGGATAACATATAGATCTATAAGATATTTAGAAAGAGGATGGGGCAAAATGGAACACAATAAGAAAAACACCACCAAATTTACAAAGAGTTGTCAACAGAGCTGATGGCACCGCAACTGATAGTTCACTCAGGGAAAGAAAAAATTCTATTTTGGTTATGTTTACTTTAAAATAATTTAATTTAATGTGAGAAATCCTAAGGTAATCTGAGACATAAAATAGCAAGAACACGGAGAAACATAAAAATTACAGAGGCACATAAATTAGTGTCTTCAACACATAGGCAATATAGTGAGCTGTAGAGACAGGTAAAAAAAAGATGTTTATTAAACAGGAAAGCTTGAACCTATACCTACTAGGAAAATCACTGGAATGTAGCTGCACTGTTGAATTATAGAGAAATCACGAGTGAGAAAGACAAACAGGACCATCAGGACTAAGGAGAGTATCTGCTCAGAATAAAAAAAAAAAGTCACCAAGAGAACATTATGTACTCCAATTGTGACGGAAGGAGCAGCGGAAACAAGGAGGCCTATAATGCAACTTTAAATCACAATTTTGTTGTGAAGATTTGAGATAATTATAAGGCTATGAAAAAGTGTGAATGTTAATTCACTTTTCTCTTTTTAACAAAAATGAATGGTCTAGAGTAATGTCAATGACACATGGAACTTTTCACCTCAAGGTTATGTGTTAAACATCACTCAAGTTATTAATTAGTGGAGGTCAGTGGCATCTGGATACCTAGTATTAGATATGTGAAATGAGTGGGTCATTTCTATCCAATTTCTAAAAGAAAAACATTCAGATCCAAATGAGTCATAATTGGCCATTTTTGCACAGACAATAGAACAGTTGCTTAAAAAACATAACCCTGCTATATATAAATGTGTTTACCTTACTCCACATTGACTAGGAATCTTGGAAAAGCAGACAGTCACTGAAACAATCATCACCATCATAGAATCATAGAATCATAGAATAGTTAGAGTTGGAAGGGACCTTCAAAGGTCATCTAGTCCAACCCCCCTGCAAGAAGCAGGGACATCCCTGACTAGATCAGGTTGCTCAGAGCCTCATCATATCTTAACAATGAGTCTCCAACATTTTAGCTGGTACTTTCCTCCCTCCTGACCTTATATTTCAGCAGACATAGGACAGCTTTAAGAAGCTCTACTCAAACTTCAGACTCGGAGCCCTTAAATGTTGAGAAAATATCTCCTAAATTTCAGTATCACGCAGAAATTTTAGTAATAATCTCACACAGGGAGCCCAATCAAAGAAATTTATTTCTGAATCAGCTGTGTGATATGTTCCTCTTCCTTCTCCTGTAGCTTCTTTTCTATTTTTCTTGGTTTAGAAACCCTTTGACTGCTACATTGGAAGAATAATGTTATACTTTGGTATTTTTCTCCCAGAAGCTGAAAGCTCAATGGAGGTAGCTATAAAAACATGACAAATAAAGCTCATTCAACAGGATGCCCAGTACAACTCTTAATAAAGCACTTCTATGCAGCCATGGAGCTCTTATTTCTTTTTACAGATATCATCAGCTTTCCCCCATCAGATTATATCTTATTAACAATTTGTCCCTTGATGGATATGTTATAGCTTTTAGCTTTTTAATAGTGGTTTTTATGGGATACTAGTTTAGCATTATAAACAGAAAGTAACAAAAACTCTTTTACTACTAGGAATTATTCCTTAAAGACTGTCCTGTGCTTTTTCTGCTGAAGTGAGTCCTTTGAAGCCAGTGTTTCAAATCCCAGAGCTTTTACTATAGAAAAACACTCCAAAATAAAAGGGAGTTTTCTCTATGAGGAACAGAAGAAAGGCTAGAAATAGTAAACATTCTCAATATGCACTACAGAAAAGAGACAGCTTCTGTACAGTAGCTTATAATAGGAAACTCCCTTAGCATATGCCTGGAGTACTGAAGAACTTTAGAAGTAGACCAAAGCCCCCTCATTTATAGCTCTTACTTTCCTGTGAATAATGAAATGAGTTTGAAACTCAGATCAGGCTATTCTGAGTGCACCTCTACAAAGCTGCAAAGTCAGAAAGCTCCACAAACTCAAAATTAATTTTCTATTTTAAGTGCAATGTCTATCAAAATAAAGATTTCTCAGTATTCTTGAGGGAAAAGATAAAGAATAATCTTTTTCTCTATTAAAAAAGAAAGCCTTCATAGAAAAAACACTACTAGATTGTATCTGCCTTGAAGTGCAGGGAAGAATACATTTTATTTTAAAACAGTTCAATGGCACAAATATTTGCTTAGCATTTCTCCACTATATTCAGTGTGATGCACACATAAGAAGCTCTAGGTATTAACAGCAGCCAAATCAAAATTCACAGTGTTCAAGAAAAAAAGACTTGTGCTTTTGAAAGATACTGTGATATTTTAATAGTGACATTCTGAATAGTCTGCCAGTCTCCTTGCAAATTCTATTACCTCTCCTTGCAGTGGAGGGTTTTTTCCAATGGAAAACGACTACTGAATTTTTTCAATGCCCATTGAAACCATCCAGTTCTTTCACGTAAATTCAAGGAATACATAAAAACTCACAGATACCCCAAGACTCATGGTAAAGCTTGCATCTATAGACATGTTTCTTTCACTCTGAAAACAGAATGACTACAAATTCAAAAGAATTAGAAAGAAAACCCCTAAAATACTTAAAGAAAATAAAGATTGAAAGAAGAGGGAACTCACATTTAAAATGAATCCACAATGCAAGCAAGACTATTGCCTCTTCAGGGAAGATCTGAGGTCTAAACTCAGACAGAGCCAAACTAAACTTTCCTTTAAGAACTCTTCTTGAAATGTACTTCAGCCCTGAATTTTCAACTGTTTCCCAGCACATAGACTCTTACATTACCTGGGATCTTCAAGGAGAGAATAAGGCTTTACCTAAAGTTATCTGCAGGACTAGGATCTGAGTCTATGTTAAAGGAAAGAGATGAATACCCACACTTTAGCTTTACAGAACACAAACTGTCCTACATAAAAGGAGAAGGCACGTCAGTGAATCTTGCTTGCTCTATGTAGCAAAGGAAACTGAGTGATCATCATTTTTTAAACCCTGGTAGAGACATCCTTTTGGCCTGCATGTTAACTGTGACTGGGAATCTACATAACCAATTCCCCAAGAAGAGGAACTTCACATCAGTAACTCAAGATAGGTCCTGTCTCGCTGACAGATCTTTTCAAGGACAATGCCCACATAACTTTTCAAATGGATTAGAACGATACATTCTTCCCTAGCCACACTCCTAGAAAAGAACTAGATAATTTCTGGCATTGTTCATCCAGGCTATCAGCATTCTCTGTTAATCATGGTGCTGAGAATTCAGATACTTTTAATATTATTTCAAATCTGTGAGTTACTAGAGAAAGCAGAGGAAAAGTGGGACAAAAAGAGAGTGTCTATGTTTAAAAACCATGCTAGTAGGTAGGCAGCTTGGCTGGCTGCCAGATGCCCACCCAACTGCTTTCTCACAAATGCATTTTATTGCCAATTAGAAATAGAGTAGAACGGTGAGAAACCAAAACAAATCTAAAACACCCTCCCTACCATCACCTTTTCACAGGATCGACTTCATCCATTCAGTCCAGGTTCCTCTACCTCCTTCCCCCTCAGCAGTGCAGGGGATGGGGAACAGGGGGCTGCAGTCAGCCTATAACAGCTCCTCCCTGCCATGCTGTGGTAGTTTAGCCCCGATCTGGACCAGACTACGCAGTCTCTCTCTCACTCCCCCCACCCTCCGAGAGAATAGGGAGAGATAATTTAAGAGAAGAGAGATAATTAAGAAAGAAAAAAAAAGCAACTCGAGGTTTGAGATAAGGACAGGGAGAAATCCTTACCGTCACGGGCAAAAACAGACTCGACTTGGGGAAAAACTATTCATTTATTACTACAACTAGCAGGATAATGAGACAGAAAAACAAGATAACCTCCTCCACCCCTCCCACTTCCCGAGCTTAACATTATCTACCTTCCCCCCGAGCAGCACAGGGGGAAGAGGGAATGGGGGTCGCGGTCAGTCCATTATGCGTTGTTGTACGCCACTGCTTCACAGTTGGGGGAAGAACTCCTCACATCCCTCCCCTGCTCCAGTGTGGGGTCCCACCCATACGCCACAGTCCTTCATGAAACTGCTCTGGCGTAGGTTATCTCTTCCACGGAGTGCAGTCTCTCCAGAACGGCTGTCCCAGCGGGCCCTCCACAGGCCACAGCCACATTCAGGCACCCACCTCCCCCGGTGCGGGGTCTTTCACGGGCTCCAAGCTCCAAGTGGATCTCTGCTCCTCCACGGACCTCCATGGGCTGCAGGGGGACAACCTGCTCCACCATGGTCATCACCACAGGCTGCAGGGGAATCTTGGCCAGGAGCCACATTACTCCTCCCCCTCCTTCACTGACCTTGGTGTTTGCAGCTGTTTCTCTCACAAGAAAAGTTCATTCTTCACAACGGGCTGGCAGAAGCCTCAAAAAGCCTCTCAGGATCTCTTCACGTTATTCATCCCATCTTCTCTCCACCTCTTGCAGCCGGACCGGGCTGAGTTGGGCCCAGTCGGCCGCCTGGCGAGAGGCCAGAGGGTGAGGCCTGCAAGGCCCCGGAGGCCTGCGCCTCCCCCTCTGGGCCTCTGCCCTTGCTCAGCTTCGTCACATCTTCTCTTCTTCTATTTTTTTTTCCTGTTTTCCCTTTCTTAAATACATTATCGCAGAGGCGCTATCACGGGACATTCTGCTCCCAATCGGCTCAGCCTTGGCCAGCAGTGGGTCCGCCCTAGGCCCGGTCGAGTCCACTAAACAAAGGGGATCGACTTCTAGCAATTTCCTACAGAAGCTACCACCTTAGGCCCCCCTCACTAAGCAAAACCACAACACATGCCTTCCTCCTCATGCTTTTCACTACTCCAAAGAACATTCATAGCTAGAGACTCTTTTGTTTTAATCCAAAATGTTGAAAGTTGCAGTGAGAAAGCAGTTCCAGCTAATCCCACAAAATCTATACCATAGCTATACACACTATAGATGTGGAAGACAGATTTAAATGTGAGTTGCATGCAAGCAAGGACCAGCCACTTCACTAAAACAGAAAAAATAAATATTCCCCAAAACTTGAATGTCATTCCATTGTATTGGAATTATGGAATTATTACATGGGTGCATATATTATAGAGATACAGTATATATATGTATATATAAAATTAAAATTTTATTATGGAATTATTATATGTGTGTTTGCTAATTTTTTGCTTTGATTCTGCACTTTTTTTTGGTAATAGTTTGCATGCTGCCCTCTTCAAATCACCTAAAAACCAATGTGAATATCTTCATTCTTGATGCTCTCCATATGCCAGAAATCAGCTCAGAAATAAAAAAAAAGTTCTTCTCACAGCCACTTTAGCTCTTAAAAATATTGATTCTGATGCATAACTTCATAATTTCTTAGGTTTTTATTCACTCTTCCAAAGATATATGCATGTTCCTATTCTTACATGATAGATTGAATTACACTGAAAATGATGAAGATCCATTAACATACATCATACTTTTATGACTAATCAATAGGGCTAACCAGACCTTTAGTGAAATAATCTGCTTCTAACTCTTATTGTTACATCCCACCTTTCTGAAACCACTACCATTTAGACTGAAATTTTCCTGTGATAAAGGGAAAATATGAGCAAGATAAGTTATTTATAAAAATCAGAGTAGAGAAGAATAAACTTTTTCCATTCTATTTGTAGAACTCTTTTCTGCCTCTTTCTTCTTCCACACACACAATCACAAAGTGATTGGGGTAAAAACAAGACAACATAGTTGGCAGGTTTTTGAGAAGTTCTATTCTGTGTTTGACTGGAAAAAAACTTCTAATTTTACAAAGTTGTTAGGGTAGCAAAGCTTCAAAACAGAATTAAGATTATGAATGCTAAGCTGGATTTTGCAATTTTTTTTTTTTTGCTCATTTTTTTCTGGGACAATTAAATAACATCTCAATAACTTTATAGCAATGGTTGATGTCCTCAGGCAAGAAAACTCGATTGTTCAAAATAAATTCTCCTGCATCAAAAAAAACCCATGCCTTTGGCAAAAACATAATGCATTCCCTAAAAGATAATCTGCTACTGCTTGCACTATTAACAAAAATAACAGTAGCATTGATAATAGCAATATTAAAGCAAATGAGTACACTATACAAGGAAAAAGGGGTACCCCAAAATGAGATGGAGTTACGCTTCATTTTAGAGCACTTGCTGCCCCTCTTACAGTTGGAGCTAATTGCTAGAGCAGGAGAACACTTGAAGTACAGCTGTATTAACAGAATATGAAAGCACCTAAACTAAAAGTAATGTAAAATAAAAGCTATCATACCAGTTAGCAAAAATAGGAAGACGAAGGCCTAAGGCTTTAGTCTTTGCTAGTTTTCATCTAGCAAAGATGAAATGCTAGATTCATTGTCCTAAATCCACTGCCAACAAACTGCTGTACTGGATTAATGACAGTTAGGAATTATTTTTGTTGAATTCCTTCCTTCCAAACATATCCATGAACTCCTCTATAGTGGAATTAACTCACTAAATGTGCTAACTAAATTAGTACATTTTAACTAACCAACCAACCCAGTAACCCACCAAATGCTTCCTAATGCTCACATGAGCAACTTGTAGTATACAGTAGTCATAGCATCATTACATATTTGTCTCAATAAATGGATAGAGTAATGCACATGCAATAAATGTTTTTAATCTCAATCTAAATTACATACCAAATCATGTTTGATGTCGTGCTAGCTGAAAGTTATTTTCTAAGATACACTATTTTTCTAGTATAGATGTAGTTTTTCATGTCTTACTGTTGAAAGAATGCTAGCTTTCCATTGTGAGAAGTCAAGCAGGAATCTCAATCACTTGGCTGTTCTTGTTTTAAGGAAGAGAGATTGGTATCTCAAGAATCCTGGGGGGGGGGGGATAATGCAGATGTGATACAAGGCAGAGCACAGACAACAATTCTGACTTGGAAACGGTCTGAACATACTTAAAATGCATGCTTTCAAATCCCTCCCACTGTCCCCACCACAATAATATCTCTTATCAACGTTTTGTCTATTTTAGGAGGTAGGTTCTCCACAAATGCTAATCTGTTCAATTCCATACTGAAACATGCGCTTGTATAAATTAAAACAACAGAACAAGCCAAAAATGTCAATAGATTGGCTACTTTCTACACACAAGAGGCAGATGTATTGTGCTGCACAGGGAGTACAGAGGGAATTTTTTTGTGTGTGTCTTAGCACAAGCGGTCTTTTAATTTCACTTCCCATGTTACATGTTTCATGCATGCTCCTAAACCTGCAAGTGGAAGCAGGACTGGATGAAGAGAGGCCACTAGCTAATATCACTGGCAGTCACACAGAGTAAATATGTTGTATCTCTGAAAGGGCAGAGTATCTTATTATCACACGTGATTATGTGTCCCAGTAAGCAGATAGGGCAAGTGTCTTTTGGCCTTTTCTGAGAAAATTACATGCTGTAGTGGAGAAGAATTCTCAACTGGACTAAGACGGAAAAGTTCACTGTAAGCGCCTACAAAGGGACATCGAAAGCACTGTTGAAGAATTAGATAAAGAGATATGGGCATCTGTTGAGATGACCTTCAGGAACAATCCAGGACAGTACTATGCCCAAGAGAGAAGCCCCAATGATGTAGTAGGGCCTGACTGAGCAGAAGAAGAGGAAAGTGATCCAGTATTGGGTTCTCTCTTCCTAAGCTAATGTATGGGAGCAGAGAAGACAACTAAAAAGAAGTGAGAAACTGCAGTGATTTGATCACCAGGTGCTGCACAAAGAAGGCTGAGATAAGCTTAGTGGAATCCATAGCTCGTGCCATACATCATCTTCTAAGTTACTTATGGAAACAAAATAAGGACAGAAAGGGAAAGAGAATAAGGAAAACCTCTCCCCAGTGGCCAGCTAGGAAGAGAAGCCATTAGGGTATGTAGATGAGCATCCTCTCCAGTGCAACAGGTAGTCTCCCCAAACACATATTCTGAGGGATGTTAGGAGGTCAGAAAGTGCAGTAGCAATATCAGACTTCAGATACTCTCAGAAAGTCTGGGTATGCATTACACTGAAGCCTGGCAGCAAGAGTAAATTTTAGACACAAATCAAAGTTTTCATGAAGCAACTCAATATGAGGCCCAAGAGTAAAGAAGCAACTCTTGACTTTGTCCTGAGTAGCCTGCAGGAATAGCACTGTAATAGCAACCACAATATACTTAGATTCAGCATCACTGCAGGACCAACTGAATACTTGAATCCACTAAAGCACGTTCTACTTTGTAACAGAGAAATTCAGTATGGAGAAGCTTGATAAAAAGCAGCTAGCTGAGACAGCTGAGCGTTCAGGTTTTGCAGGCAGCATTCAAGGATACCTAGCTGCAGGGAAAAGACATGAGGGAAAGGGCAAAAGTAAAGTTGATACAGATTAATAGCGGGGCAGAAGTAGTTAATAAAAGGAAAAAAGCATCTTTGAGAAAACTAAAGCAGCGTTAAATGAAGAAAACATTAGAGGAAAACTCTAGCAGGTTGAATCTAAAAATGTAACGATGTAGACAAAAAAAGAGCTTGAAGAACAATTTGCAAAAGCCATAAATATTACTAATAAATCCTTCTTCAAACACATTAAAAGCAGGAAGTTTGACAGTTCACAGAAGCAGTAAATGATCAAAGAAGTGATTAAGAAGATAAAGCCACATCAGAAAAAATATATTTCCCCCTCTGCCCAAGTTCATAATGGAAGAGCTCAAGGAAGAGCCCCAGACAACACCAGTCTTCAAGGCCCAGAAATAAATACCTGGAGAACTACAGGCCTGTCAGCCTCACCTCAGCCCCCAAGCAGGCTATGGACCCAGCCATCTTAGAAGCCATGTCCAGGCACACAGAAGACATGAAAGCGACTGGGAACAGCCAGCATGGATCTGCCAAGGGCAAATCACACCTTATCAACCTGACTGCCTTCTTTGATGAGAGCAGTGCACACTGTTTTACCTTACCTTTAGCAATATCTTTGCCATTGTCTCCTGTAGTATCCTTAGAGCCCAGCTATTGAGATACTGATTGGATTAATAGATAATAACACAAGTGAAAAACTAACTGAATTATCAGGCTTAAAAGGTTGCATTCAGTAGCACAAAAATCTATCTGATGACCAGCTATCAGTCACTCAAATATGGATATTTAGGCCACTACAGTTTAATGACTTTATTAACAACCTAGGGAATGCGACAGAGTGAAATCTGAGCAGGTTTGTAAATTATAGAAAAATCAGAGAAAATGAGAGATCAATATGCTGGGGAGTCAGGCTATTTTTTCAGAGGCACCTCAATAGACTGAAAAAAATAGCTGACAGAAGACACATAAATTTCAACAAAGGCCAAGTGCTGCATCTGAAATGGAACAACCTCCTATAACAACACTGTCTAGAAAAATAGATATGGATGTGGACAAAGTATGAATAAAAGATATCCATATGATACATTCTGTTTGGATTTCCAACAGGCACTGGACAGTTCTCTTACCAAAGGACTCTTAAGTACCTCTTCAAGAAACCGTGCAATCAAAGCATAACAGTGAAAGCTCTTCCATGGGTAAAGAAGAGGTTAAAAAGTAGGCGGGGTAGGTATATGGTCAACTTTCAGAGGGGAGTAGGTCAGCAGTTGAAATCCACAGAAATCTATGGCAGAACTCATAAATGCTGCATATATCCTAGGTGATGCAGAAAAGTTCATGAACAGTGAAGTGACAATACTTGCTAAAGATACTAAGTTATTCAGGTTAGCAGAAAGCTGACTGTATAGATCTCTAGAAAACCATTACAAATCTGAATGGCTAGTTATCTATATTGAATTTAATTTGCAGTTTTAACAAATGCATATCATGAAAAGGTACCTTAAATAGTGAAATTACTTACTTTCATGTACTCAGTGATGAGCTCTGAACTGAACATTACTATTCAAGAAGGAGATCTTAAGTTATAAAACTTAACAAAAAAAAAGGAATTACGAATAAATTACGAGAAGTATGGAACAGTATAAAACATCATTGTATCATGGGAAAAAAATCCATCTACCCTCTTGTTTTAAATAGTTTGTGCATTTCTGATCCAACCTTCAATTTCAAATTTGAAAGCAGAACTAGGAAAGATGCATAGAAAAGGGACAAAAGACCTCTAGCTTTTTGTGCTTCCTCTATAGGGTAGGATTAAATAGACTGATTCCTCAGTCTAGATAAAAAAAAAATATCTGAGAAGAGGGATAATAGACAGTTAGACAATCATGAGAAAGGTGCACTGGGAATATTGTTCATTGATTTTTTAACAGTGAATTAAATATATTCACTGTTCTTTGAATAGTAGAGAATATTTAATTATCTAAAAACCAGAAGTTCTTCATTCATATAATGAGCTGCAGAACTCTTTTCCACAGGAAAGCAAAGATACAAAAAGTGGATGTGAGTTAAATGTTACAGGGTGAAGCCAACAGAAAAATATCACTCAGGTAAGTGAGCTCTTGGTTAAATCTGCCCTGCTCCCATTACATCATTCTATTTTGTGCTACAAAACCAAATCAAACACAGATAATTGTGTAATTATTATTAAAATTTCTACCACTGAGTGGTGTTTCTGTTTGTGTGGTTACCCCACTTTGCCAATCTCCTCTGACAGCCGAAAAGCTGACTGTATAAAAAGCCATCCAAGCCACTACCTTCATGTTAGGAAGCTCCTGGGTTTCAAATAGCTGAGAAAGTTTTCTGAGGAAATATCACTACACGTTTAGGCTTTTCCTAGGCACCTGCTGTACTCAAAATGCATTGTTTTCTTTAAAACATCCAGGGACAAGCAGAACACATTGCCTCCTCTTCCCTCACATGTTGTTTATTTTACACACTGGAAGCACTTTTCCAGTCACTTACAATCTGTTCTGTTCTCTTCTAGGCAGGTTACAAGTCAGAGCTCATAATCATGTTACCTGAATCTGAATTTATCTTTCTACCCATGTACTCTCCATTTTTGAATTGGTTTTGCTACAGAAATTTCCCTTGTGCAAAAATTAGCATATTCTGCACATTTCCTTTTTCAAATTGCTCTCCCTGATTCAAAGCAGCGGGAAGAACACCTAGAGATCATTCTGCGTCCTGTCTCACAAATGGAAGTCCTGTTTTCTTGTTGCCTGGCTACACTCTGTGTCCATGCCGGTACCAATGCAATAAACACATTCTTGCTCTCTGCACTGGCCTTTTTCAGTTTGCCACTCCTGCTAGGAGAAGTCAGGGAAATGTAATATGCATCCACTGCTGACATTTCAGATCTGGTTGGAGCAGGCTGATGTTTGCCACAGGGGGAGGGAAAAAGGCTGAGGGTGAGATATCTTGGATGCTGCCCCACAAGGATAATAAGAAAAGACCAAAAGAAGAGATAAGACTTTCCTATGAGTGCCAGGGACCAGAGATTGTCAAAGGCTGATTTATTGTCAAAACCTGAAGAAAAGACAATACTGAGTATTTTGGCCTTTTCCATGTTATTTGTCAGCAGCTCTCCCAGCCTGTTCAGTAGCAGGCACGCATTTGTCCCGGTCTTCCTTTTGGTGCTGAGGTACTTGTAGAATCCTTTGTTGCTCTTCATAACCCTTCCCAGATTCAACTCAAAGTCAACCTTGGTTTTCCTAAGCCTATCCCTGCAAGATCAGACAGCTACTCTACACTCTTCATGGGTCACCTGCCCCTCCTTTCACTTTTTGTAGAATTCAGTTTTATGTTTTCTGAGTTCAGACAGGAACTCCTTGCTAATCCATGTTCTTCCATGCACATGCATTTTCACTTGCCATACATATTTTTAGCTGATCTGTAGTAAAAATACAGGTACATTTCTTTCGGGGGCGGGGGGTGGGGGGGTGTGTGGAGCCCAGGGGGGCCAGTCAGTAACCGAGACTTCAGGTTTTGGTGTTCACTTTCTGGTGCTTGAGTACCTTGACACTGCATTGATTGCATGGAAGTGCAAGCCACCTGCTTCCACTTACAAGGCACCAGTCCAGGAATTGCATCACTGTGTTGTTTCTGCTTAAGCCTTTGCTGTGCCTTGTCCTCCTTCCATATTATAAATAGGTTTACAAATAACCTATAAATAGGTTACTGTTTCATGGAACTAGCTATAGACCTGCCAGGCAGAAGCATCATTCTGCCTGCAGCAGGGACTTTGTGTGACATAGATGTCAAAGTCAGAGCTTTGAATTTCTCACAAGGAATGATGAAAGTGACATGCCACCTTTCAAAGCAGCCACCAAATAAAAAAAAATGAAGGGATTTGGGTCTGAGGTACATTTTGAAGATCAAAACATCATCAAATTGTGATGTTAGCAAATCCAAGCTCAGAAAGTAGAATAAATACCTAAAAAGTCTCACAAAAAAATAGGAGTTAGCATTTGGAAGTCCAAATAGAATTATAAATTCAACTCTTCAATAGTTTCAGACCTTTTTTATCCAGCTAATATTTATGAGCCAATCTATCCACAGCTGTGCATATCAATTTTTACCTGAAATTTTATTTCTGTCTAAGTCTATTAATGTCTACCTAAAGTCAGCTATCTCCCTTCTGCTCTCTCTATTCTGATCAAACCATTTCTACTTGCCAGCACAACACTGCAATGGCCAGCAGGACAAGGTCCCAGACAGAGCTATAAAAATATTTCAGTTTGTCTGCCAAAGCAAATACAGAATTTTTTTCTTGTTCATTCTTCTAAATAATTCAATATCAACTGAATGTTTAATTTAATTCAAAACATTTAGTTTATTTCTTGTTTGTGTTTCTAAAGCTATATTCCATCTTAGCATAAACCAAAGTCTATTCAAAACCAAGCTATTTTGGAAGAAAAATTCAAAATGCCTTCTTCAAGAAATGTTAAAATATGCTGAGATTTTGTAAAATAATCCCATATTCCCTTACTTTGACTACAACAGCTCACTAAGAGCTGTTGGATAGAATTGGATAGAATTTACTTTTTTTTATCATCAAAATTCTCACTTATCCTCAAAAGTTATCAGGTTGTAGTCTTCACCTAGTTCTGAACCTTTCTATCATTGTCTTTCAACTATTTCTCTCTGGCTTCTAATACTCCTGTCCCTATCCTGAAGGTCCTGTGACCATCATATTTGAGTTTAAGATGAACTCCACAACTTTCAGAAAGCTTCTTTTGCAAATACAGCATGTAGGCCTAAGTGTTCGTCTATGACATAAGAGCTGAAAGAAAAGAGAACAAGCAAGGAGTAAAAGGCACAGACGAGACTTCAGATTAAAAATAAAGGGATGCTTATTAGAAAACATCCCGTATCATTCTCCAGCCAGGCAGAGAATGATTTATCCTTTTCAATGCTAAGCCCTGGATCTGGAATCCTACTAAAAATATTGAAGATCCTCTAGGCAGACAAGTGGGAAACTAGGCACTGCTCAAGTCAGCAAGCACTGTCAACTAAGAAAGGAGATATATAGATTAAGAGATCACATAGGAATCCAGATAATCCTCAGTTGGTAATTAGCTGGAGAAAACAGAACAAGCATTTACAGAGGAAGACTGAGGTTACAATTAGAACTGATACATGAATACTTTTTACTGTTTTTAGCCTGAACTCTGCCTTGTATGTTTAGGTATAGGGTTAAACAAGCATTTTACTTTGGAGATGCTGTTTCTGAATAGATTCAGTCATCTTGTTAGTCTTCCATTCAAGATAAAGGTGTACATAATGTCAAACACAGGTGGGATTTCTCTTTGGCCCAAAGAGCAGACATGAGTGGTTGGTCACTGTGATTCCAGCAAGAGATGCTATACTTGTCACTGAGGGAAAGCCGCAGGGAGAGAGACTGAAAGAAATATAAAGCACGATTATGACCTGTAGTTATAACACTGGTTGGAACAAGCTTAGTGGTTTTATAACATAAATAGGTCCTCCCCATTTTCTTCTTTTAATAACATTATCCCAAATCACATTATGTGGCATTGTTAGTAATGTCAGTGTAAAATGATACAATTAAAACAACATGAAATCGAATTAATGACTACTTGCTGAAATAAGTATCAAAGCAAACAGTACATGGCTTCAGCTTTGAATTTAAGTATCTCAGTTGGAAAAACTATACTTGATGAGTTTTTTCCCACCCAAATAGGCATAAATGTAAATAAAAAAGCTTATCTTTCTTACTCTACTCATCAGTAGTTCTGCACACGTGACACAGTGATGCATTACTGAAGTACTCTATCGGAGTCTCACATGAGTACCATTTTTTACTGCAATAGTTCCAGGCTTCCAGCTGAGATGCTCAAGAAGCAGTCCCAATTTTGAAATATAAGCAATTTTTTCAGATTTAATTTAGTCATAAACCATGTAGCATGGCATTTTTGTTTTGCATTTGTTATTTGTTTCAGTTTTTGATGGTGGCTTTTGGCAGCAGGACACTTGCTTAAGCCAAGTTACTATTTGCTTTCCATTTGAGATGTTATGATACCGAAAGCCAGGATGCAGATTTAAAAAGAGAAACACGCTGCCGTGATCAAGCTAGTGTTTCTCACAAGGATTACACTGGATGGAGTTTATTATCACACAGAAGTCTGCCGGGCAGGTCCTTGAAATAAAAGTAGTAGGGCTGAACTGAGGTTAGTGGCAGCCAGAGCTGCACTCAACTTCCTAGGCACAGGACAAAGACCCAGTTAGCTTCAAGTTCTGCCAACAAAAATGAAAGAGGAACTTGCCAAGGACAAGCTGCAACTGTTTCCTTAATCATAAAATTATTTTCCTAGGTGTTTATCCAGGCTCTGTGCTAGCCATTCAACGTATTATTGAGGCATGGCATAAATTCAAACAAAAGACAGCACCTTACTGTACAGTTAGTGTATGAAAATACAATTTAACAGCCTGAGAGACACTGCTTAAACATTGCAGCGTGGGGAGCAGATGGGAGTCAATCCCAAAAATGCAGAAAAGTGGGTGGAAATTACATATCTATTTTGAAAATGCATGTAAAGTCTGCACACAGCGACTTTCCTCATTCATTTTTCTTTAATGTTTTCAAAAGCATGATTTGAGTCATTGTTCCTCAGCTGTGTATTTATAAAACTTCTTACTATCAATATATTTTTCATTAGCATAACGGGCACGCAGTATATTGAGAATCTCCAGTGCATGCAGATCCATAGCATACAACCGACATGATGGGAAGTGCCATCCATGGTACAGAAAGCATTACGTAGTTTAATGGGGAGATTTGGGACAGTTGCATTACAGCCCTGTGTCAGTGCCAAACTGCCCAACATCATTTAACTTACTAACAGAGGCTTTTCCTCTGCTGTGCCTAGGAGCTTTATTTGGAGTTGGTTTTGTTTTCTGATTATTTTTTATTTCCTTATCCCTCTTCTACATTCTTGGGAGAGCAAGATACCTCAAAGTAATTAAATACTGAAACTTCCAAGGGAAGTTTACCAACTTCAGCTTGAAGGAAGATAGGGAGAAAACAGAGATTTATAAGCTGATAGAACAGAACAGATTTTCAATCAAAGTAAATCTGTTTGAAAGGAAACTAGCTATTTTAGCCCAATTTTTCAGTCCAGCTGCATTCAGAGACATGGATTATACAAAACAGCAGAGGCAAAAATGCCTTCAAGGAGATAACGGTTTAAGAGGAAAAGTGATAGCAGGGGTTTAGAATCATAAGTAAAGAAAAAACAATGCTATTTATTCTCCTGCAAGCTCCAAACTGTCCAAGCCTTTGGCCTTTTCAGGCTGTGCTGTAATCTCTAGCCACAGCACTTGAAAAGAGGAGCTGATGGCAGGGGAGTTCTGCTATACTACTACTCACCAAGCTGATGCACTCATCCCTAGTAATTGCAGCTCACAAATTTAGATTTTTTTTTAATTTTGAAATTTAATTTTAAAAGATCAAGTGTTCTTAAGAGATTTTGGATTCTTCTGGGGTTTTTGTTTGGTTGGTTTTCTTTAACAGCATGTACATTCACGACTATTTTATTTTTACCTGCTACCCATAAATAAATTATAGCTCTCTCCCCTTCCTCTTTCCAATAAATAGAAACAAACAGACAAAAAGGGCTAGTTAAAACAAATAACAGGTGTTCTTTTCATTTTATTTTTAAGAGGCTGTGTTGATGTCGAGTGATAGGTTGGTGATTTGAATAGTGGGTTCCCTCTCCATTACCAGTTCTGCCCTGGGATGAGAGCACTGTGGTTCCACAACCGCTTCAGGCAATCCCAAGTGAGTCATTTCAGTGCCCCCCTTCACCTCAAACTGATCTTGCTCCTGGCCACAAATTCCTGCTTCCTCATCTATGCCATTACATTAGCATGTTCCTACAGTGAGCATCAACTAAAATGACCTAAAAACATTAACTTTTTCCTTACAGACCAGAAAAGTGAGAGCACTGAGTTGGAGAGGAAGGCAATGCTCCGTCACAAATGGAACAAGAGAGGACAGGCAGGAATGCTCACATCCCCAACTAAATTAAAGCAGCTTGGCCGCTTGAGGATCTGTCAGATTGACATTATCATCATTCTCATCATCCATGAGGATCTGTGTTTACTCACTCTTTTGAAAACATCTCCTGATCCTTTAAATAAAGTTATTAGATGTGAGGAAACTATGGGGCTCAGACACTCAAAATTAGGGAAATACTGTTTGGATGGACGCAGCCTCAACTTGCAGATAAAAGGAATGGAGATAAAGAACAGCCACCTCAACATATCTTTTCTCTCTCCCAGTCTCCACAGCATATCTACCCCTGAGCAAGAAGACTCTGTATTTAAGTATTTAAATTGGCTTCAAAATATCATGCCTCACAACTCCTACTGCATGTCAAAGATAAGAACTCAGTACTCAGCATTTTGAGCGCTACTTCTTTAGTACCTAATGAGTGATTCAGGATTCTGTCTGTGAATCTGGAAATGCCAAATGCCAAGGCAAAGACATCCAACTGTCTTTGTTGGCTATTATTTACATGACCGTCTAGCAGCAGAGTAACCAGACTTCCTGACGTGGCAGATGTAAAGCCTATTTCGACGTAAATGTGAATTTTGCCCAAGTCAGTATTGCATGCTTAAACCTTCAGTATCTCATGAAAGACTGAAGTTTGTGAAAAAGATCACTACAGTTTTATGTCCTCAAGTTGACCTTTCATATGTTGCACATTATTTTAATGAACAGTGGAAAGAAGAGAAGGTAATGGCATGTGGCAAGCTCCTACAAGGCTATTCAGCTGTTGAACAAAAAGTTTAACATTAGAGTATATCATTTCTCTAATCTTTACCATCCACGCTGTCAGGGTATTATAGTTTTCAAATAGGAGAACAGAGAATTTGTCTCCGGACTTTAACTAACATTTAGGGAGCCATAAATTCCCAATTTATTGAACTTAAAAAACGTATATGGGACATAACATTTTCTGATTTAAACCTTCATAATTTAAACTTGAAACCAAGCGGTCTGAACAATGTAGTGTAAAGACCTTGTTACAAGTGGTGCAGCTGATAATGCAACTTGATGTACTTGTATGCTATCATTCCATAAAATAAATGGTCTAGAACCTGAGTGGAAGGATTTCAATAAGCAAATTTGAAAATCTACAGATGTCCTGCACACATGGAAATCTAAGCAAGTGAGGACAGATATGTAGAAAACACGGTATCATATAAATCTATGGATATCCATGGAAAGTTTGCCAATATTAGAATACACTGCAGAACACTCATTATACTCATTTAATAATTCTTGTTAAGATTTTGACTTAGTGCTCTGACTGTGAGATCTCCTTCTCACCAATGGTTTCAACTTCTCCACGCTGTCAAAACTGTACATCACTTACTGTGATGTAGAAGTGAAACATTCAGCTCAGGTATATGGAAACACTGGATATTCTTAAACCAACAAAAGAGGGTTTCTAAAATGTAATTTTCTTGAACATTAGAAATGTTGAATATTGAACAAAAATAGCCAGTCTTGAACTATACGAAGAGAACTGCTAGAAATAGATAAATATTGTCTAATTGTGTTGACTTTTTTGCTGCTAAGTTTACATGTAAATCTGTGCTGAGAATTCCTACAAGATTACTTTGATCATTTAATGGGGATTTTTTTTTTTTTTTTGTAAAAACAGCTTTTACATTTCCAGTTTGTGTTTTGTTTTGGTTTTAAATTACTAGACTTACTGAATTACTAAATTAGAATGTAAATCCAGGCATATGTATTGCACACAAGTTTTGTGCTTTCCCCCTCTAAATCTGTGTTTCCCCTAAAAGCAGAAAGCAAGTAAAGGTTCACAAATTTAATGCGGTTTCTGGTATGTACTGTTCCACCTTCTGCTTGGGGTGCCTGACGCTTCTGCATGCTACAGTTTCACAATGAATTTGCAGGAGGCACAGGCATATAAGGAGTTTACAATAAGATATATTTTTCCACTGTGTATGGACTTCTGATATTATCACTTCACCAGCACAATCATTACTCTAATTAACTCTTCTCTATCCTCATCGTGCTTGCACTTTTCTCTATACAAATACTGCAGACACAACCCTGCTTGTAAGTAAATAATGCCAATACGGATTTTTCAATGTGCATATTGGAAAGTTCTGTAAACAGATAAAGATTTTATTTTCACAACTTGTTTTTAAGATAATTAAGTCACTAAAAAATATATACTCCTGCCCATATTTGATGCAGTTCTTTCATAGTAGTTTCTAGACAACTACTTTTAACACAACGTGTCTGCTCTCCTCTTCCTTAACGTTGTTTTAATACTTTCCTCTGTCATGTGTAAAATACACTTGCTGCTCTGCTCTGGTGCATGTTATGGCATTTGTTCATAACAACACAACTCTTTGTCCTATCAGAAGGTTTTATCTACAACCAGTACAGTAAGTAATAGATAAGCTTTTTACTCAGTATTACATTTTCCCTCATCTACGTAAGAGTTAAACTTCTAAGATCTCTGTGTGTCTCCTAAGCCCAGAACAAACGTTCTCTGTGCTTGCTTGAAGTCCTGACAATGGTCTCAAAGTTTAAAACGACAAATAACTGAGTCTTATAAGAACATTTGGAAGCCAAGAATCGTTCCAGAGAGAACTTCAAGAGAAGAGATTGTAGTATATTTAAAAAAAAACATTAGTAGTAATAATCAATATTACTATTATTATTTTAAGCTTGTGGAGTCAGGAAAGCAATATTGTTAAAATTCCATGTATAAGTCTACATCAAAATTGACCGTGATATTAAAAAGGCCTGTACTAGCAAGAGTGATAACCATTCCAGAAATGGCATCACAGGCCTCATGCTTTCTCCCTGGAAAAAGTAATAATTTACAATAGACACAGAATTTGTACAAACAGTAAACATTTAGGCTTGCCACTGACTTGTGTATGGAGGATGCTCCCATATGAACTATGTTATATGCCTTCTCTTCTGAAAGGTAATAGTCATCCATGGGAACAGTTGAAAAGCATCCATTCATATAATATTGATTCTCAAGTCCTTAAAATCATGCTAAAAGCCTCTTAAAAAAAGAAAAAAGCACTGAAAATTTCTTCTAGTCATTAGGTAGGTACTAAAGCATGTCAAGACACAACTAACTATGCCTATTAAAAGCAGCAACCTACTCCAAGAATTAATCTGTTCATAAATCAATTGCTTGTATGTATTCAGATCCCTATTTCTTCTCCAAAACTAGTATATTTTCTTTCTTCTTATGCTAACGTTGACATCACCATGAAGGAGCAACCTCAGCTCTGCTTTCTGTTTGTCTACCAACAGGATTATTCATCAGATTTCTAATCAGCCAGCTCATTTTTATAAGCTATTTGCAGGAGTACTACCAAGCATGCAATTCAACCTGATAAACTGTTGGTACTAGCAACAAGGCACAGGAAGGGAAGAATACATCCTAGATAAAGAGTCTGCAAGAATGGAATCTTTACAAGAACTTTGCAGAGTGGTTGCCCTCCACAATGCACACATGGGAGACAAACAGGTGTACATTGCCACTGTCTGAGTCATTTCTTGAAGGAGAAGCTTATTTTTGCACTCCCATTGTCCTAGAAGTGACAACAGCAACAGAAGCAGAACTTATATGAGAAATCAAACATTCCCCCTGTAAGAGCTTGCTTTCCTCTGTCCTGAAGAATAAAACACATGGTCTCAGGCATGTCACAATCAGGCAGATTACAAATTCAAAACGAGAGACCTGAAGAGTTACAAAACTTGGGCTATGTAACATGAATGTCAGCACAATAAACACTACTCAGCACTAACAGCGTACCAGCCTGTGGCCCCGGAGGCATGCCACAGGCACATCTGAGACATACTGCAGGCTTCCTCTCCCTTAAAGCCATAATCTTATACTACACAAAAACATTAAATCCAGCCAGGACTTTTCCAACAATAGTAACAAAGATGTCTCTGGAAAGTGTTGATTTGACACCAAAAAATAAAAATAAAAAAATCCAACTATCACCACTGTTTTCAAAACCTTTTCCAACTTCCACCACAACTTTACTAGAAAAGCTTTTTGGAGTTTTAATTAAATATCTGCAAAATGAGAAAAAAACAAAGACCCTTCTGAATCCTTCTCTTTAGGAAACTCAATTAAGCTACAGAAGAGATAGGTCCAAACCCATGCTGTGAATCAGATGACAAATAAAGATATGAGCCAGTCTTACACTCAAAAGCAGTATGCTAGCTGTTAGACTATTAACTCTATTTCACTTTTCAGCTCTCACTTGCCTCTTTGAGATGTTCCACTTCACATGGATGATCAAAAATGCTTATCAGGCATATGACAAACTACCTCTGAATGAGACAGAAAAGTAGTTAAGCTCTTCTAGTATTCTAATCCATTATGTATTTCCACTGGCCATCTCTATCCTGTTTTGTCTCAGGCACTGGCACTTCTGAGAATCAGTCTGATACAGTGCAGTCTTCCAATTTATTTATCCTAATTTTATTTTATTTTAGTTACATTTTGCTTTGGGGTTGGCCCCAAAACAGTTTCCATTTTAGATGAATTTAACACTTCCAAAAATTGTGTTTCACACATGCCTGCCCCGCAGAAGAAGAGCAGGTAAGCTTATGAGCTGTACAAAGTCTATTACACATGAGAATATGCACAGTGGTTTTCCTACAGGGGAAGCAATGTGGGAAACCTTTGGTTCAGATGCTTTTTGTTTCAGTTTTCCCTCTCCTACGTTTGGTACTAAAGGTATTTTTATTTAAGTACTCCATTTCACCGTCTGCAACAGTCTTGTATCATTGGAGAGGCCAGCTACAGGTAACAGAGTGATTGTGTTGGGCTGTGTTATCCCAGATGCAAGGTACAATATGCTACCTTGACTGCAGATTTAGGAATTGTAAATAACTTCAGACAGTCCCTGGGCTTTGCTCAGCTTTCAGCAGACTACGTTTCAGCCAGAAAACTTGAATAACTACACCCAGGATCTGCACAGCCATTTGCAGATCATTGTAGAGATGTGCATCTGGAGAGTCTCAACCACCTGTTCTGTAAGATTTTTGGCTGAAAATTATGCATATCAGCGTGGAAAACATAGTGTTAGCCTTTCTCCTTCAGTCTGCTCATTGTACGCTCACACTTCCTCCAGCCTACTCCGGCACTCGATGAGTTTTCTCTGCCATGGTGACTGGGTGGGTTTTGTCTCTCACGTTTTTTCATGTTGGCTGACTTCCAGAGATATTCTAGTTTTGTGGCCATTTTGTGGCCATTTCTAAAGGGCTGCTTTTCGTGCAATGTATTCAGCCAGACCAGATGTTCTTCTTGAAGAAACTACTAGTTTTAATCCTCTTTTCTCCTCAGATTTTATCTTCCAGAACTCCATATTCTGGGCTACACTGACTCTTTGATCTATTTGACTCTGATTTGTTACATAAACCAGATTAAATCTGTACATTTCTTGGAAAATGTTACTTCCAGCTTTCTGGTACTTTTCCTTCAGCTGGCTATTTAGAAGCAGCAAGGAGCTTTATGCATGGCTCGTTCTCCCACCAAGGATGCCAAGGTCCTTTCTGTTATATTCTGCACTGCACATACACCTGCTGTTCTCAAAAAGTCTGGTAAATATTACTACTTCTTCACAGAAAAAAAAAACAAATAATACATTTTGTTGTGGTTTTGCTTAGTGAGGGGGGCCTAAGGTCGCAGCTTCTGTAGGAAACTGCTAGAAGTCGCTCCCCTTTGTTCAGTGGACTCGGCCGGGCCTAGGGCGGACCCGCTGCTGGCCAAGGCCGAGCCAAGTGGGAGCAGAATGTCCTGACAGCGCCTCTGCGATAACGTATTTAAGAAGGGGAAAACAGGAAAAAAAAAGAGAGAAGAGAAGATGTGAAGAAGCTGAGCGGGGGCAGAGGTGCAGAGGGGGAGGCGCAGGCCTCCAGGGCCTTGCAGGCCTCACCCTCTGGCCTCTCGCCAGGCGGCCGACTGGGTCGAACTCAGCCCAGTCCGGCTGCAAGAGGTGGAGAGGAGATGACATGGGATGGATAATGTGAAGAGATCCTGAGAGGCTTCTGCCAGCCCGTTGTGAAGAATGAACTTTTCTTGTGAGAGAAACAGGTGCAGACACCAAGGTCAGTGAAGAAGGAGGAGGAGGAGTAATGTGGCTCCTGGCCAAGATTCCCCTGCAGCCTGTGGTGATGACCATGGTGGAGCAGGTTGTCCCCCTGCAGCCCATGGAGGTCCATGGAGGAGCAGAGATCCACTTGGAGCTTGGAGCCCATGAAGGACCCTGCACTGGGGGAGGTGGATGCCTGAATGTGGCTGTGGCCCGTGGAGGGCCCGCTGGGACAGCCATTCTGGAGAGACTGCACCCTGTGGAAGAGATGACCCACGCCGGAGCAGTTTAATGAAGGACTGTGGCGTATCATAGAATCATAGAATCATAGAATCATAGAATCATAGAATCATAGAATGGTTAGAGTTGGAAGGGACCTTCAAAGGTCATCTAGTCCAACCCCCCTGCAAGAAGCAGGGACATCCCTGACTAGATCAGGTTG
>WHYT01017145.1:353012-420388 GCA_009806455.1 Tetrax tetrax
GCACTGCACATATACCTGCTGTTCTCAAAAAGTCTGGTAAATATTACTACTTCTTCACAGAAAAAAAAAACAAATAATACATTTTGTTGTGGTTTTGCTTAGTGAGGGGGGCCTAAGGTGGCAGCTTCTGTAGAAAACTGCTAGAAGTCGCTCCCATTTGTTCAGTGGACTCGGCCGGGCCTAGGGCGGATCTGCTGCTGGCCAAGGCCGAGCTGAGTGGGAGCAGAATGTCCTGTGACAGCGCCTCTGCGATAACGTATTTAAGAAGGGGAAAACAGGAAAAAAAAAGAGAAGAGAAGATGTGACGAAGCAGGGCAAGGGCAGAGGCGCAGAGGGGGAGGCGCAGGCCTCATGGGCCTTGCAGGCCTCACCCTCTGGCCTCTCGGCAGGCGGCCGACTGGGCCCAACTCAGCCCAGCCTGGCTGCAAGAGGTGGAGAGGAGAGGAGATGGGATGGATGATGTGAAGAGATCCTGAGAGGCTTCTGCCAGCCTGTTGTGAAGAACGAACTTTTCTTGTGAGAGAAACAACTGCAGACACCAAGGTCAGTGAAGGGAGGGGGAGGAGTAATGCAGCTTCTGGCCAAGATTCCCCTGCAGCCTGTGGTGATGACCATGGTGGAGCAGGTTGTCCCCCTGCAGCCCATGGAGGTCCATGGAGGAGCAGAGATCCACTTGGAGCCCGTGAAGGACCCTGCACCGGGGGAGGTGGATGCCTGAAGGAGGCTGTGGCCCGTGGAGGGCCCGCTGGGGCAGCTGTTCTGGAGGGACTGCACCCTGTGGAAGAGATGACCCACGCCGGAGCAGTTTAATGAAGGACTGTGGCGTATGGGTGGGACCCCACACTGGAGCAGGGGAGGGATGTGAGGAGTTCTTCCCCCAACTGTGAAGCAGCGGCGTAAAACAATGCATGATGGACTGACCGCAACCTCCATTCCCTCTTCCCCCCTGTGCCGCTCGGGAGGTGGGGGGGAAGGTAGATAATGTTAAGCTTGGGAAGTTGGAGGGGTGGAGGAGGTTATCTTGTTTCTCTGTCTCATTATCCTGCTAGTTGTAGTAATAAATGAATAGTTTTCCCCAAGTCGAGTCTTTTTTTGCCCGTGACGGTAACTTTAAGGATTTCTTCCTGTCCTTATCTCAAACCTCAAGCCGTTTTTCTTAAATTATCTCTCCCTATTCCCTCGGAGGGTGGGGGAAGTGAGAGACTGTGTAGTCTGGTCCGGATCGGGGCTGAACTACGACACATTTTTACTTACTTTCTGCAATAAACTATGAATTTTCCCTTCTGTGATCTACCTCACTCCATCTGTAAGGTGCATTTGCCCTAGCATGACTGTTCTCAGGCTAAAAGATGCATTTTTCTTTCCCGATATACAAGTGACTACCAGAGACAGACCTTCCATAGCACCACGCTGTCAGGAATTTTGTACGTTGCATCAACTCTAAAATGCATTTACAGTGCCCCAGTCTCCTCCTGGGTCACCTATTCCTGCTTCCACCACTTGCATGCTTCCTTTTAATGCTTTACTTTAGTTGGGAACTCCTTATGCACCGATGCAGGTATCCTGGTGACTTTGCTCCATTTGCTGTTCATCAGTATGGACTATATTATGTAAAAAAAAAAAAAAAAGAAAAGTCAACTTATGGAGGATTTTGTCTACATAGACATTAGCATGTGAGATTCTCCACTCCACTTGTATTTGTCAATGCATATGCAGGGGTTTGTTGAGTACAATTCATTCAGCTTTACTTCTCCATGCTGAGTAGCACAATATTCTACAAGTAACGCTACTGACAGCCATGTGAGAAAAGGCTGTGGAATCATGCCTAGAGTAGTCTTCATAAATATACAATGACATATTTTTGATCTTGTATGAACTTACAGCACTGTTGCTTCTTCAGACCTGTACTGACATATTATAAAAGCTTCATTAATAAATTCTAGCCTAATTAAAGTAAGAAAAAAAGGCCATTGCAAAAGGTTCTCTGTGTGTTTGACAGTATAAAACTTAATTTCTCTTTTTTTTGTCACTTCTCTAGGTATTCAGACAAAACAGTATGCACAATTCTACTGGAATAATGAAAGTAACCATTCATCTAGGAGTCAGAAAGAGTTTCACTGAGGAAGCTTTTGTCTCATCAATGGAAATTAAAATATGTGCAAAAGTTTGAACATGTACACATGCAGATGCCCAAAAATACTGCGATGGGGCAGGCAGGTCTGGACCCCAAAGATCAAGTGTAATTCCCAAATGCTCATTATATTGAATTGCCCTCTAAATGCCATAATCCTACCCATAAAGCAGAAAAGAGAACATCTATTAAAACAGAGGAGGGAAAAGGCAGTAGAAAAATAAGGATAGGCAAAATGAAGGCAAAAGTTGTCCCAAAAGATTGGATAAGCCTATCAGAATAAAACTTGAAACAACTTTAGTCCTCTGCTCTCAATTCAGAACAGGACTAGCTTCCTATGCTATAACTAAGCAGTGTCTCAAATATTTAGGAGCAACAATCTACATCTTACACCGGTGCTCGGTAGTATCAACTGGGCAAGTAACACACTGGAAATGGCACATACTCTCCCTCTGTGCCCTAAACCATTTAGGAGAGCAGAACCTACGCACCTCTGCATGAGGTCCTTGCCCACCAGTGTTCTTGCTGCAGGTTCCTCAGATCTTTCCTTTTCCTTAGGTTATAGCAACAAGTGTCCATGCTTCTCACCCTCAGTATAGCTGCTTTGTTTCCCTGAATATTTCCGAATCCTGCTTTTCTGTAATTGCAGCAGCAAAAAACTAGTCTTCTGACCTTGAAAAATTTTCCACGTCTTCCCTAAGGATGAAGGGAGCTGAATTTTTTGCCTTACGGAAACAGTCAATTCTTCCCATAGTTCAGCAGCTGCGTGCATCCTTTAACAGCACTGTGTCAAAGAATCCCTAGAGCTCAGTGTCAAGATGTCTTAAATTTTTCTGCCTACTGGTGAGGGGATATGAGGCTGCTCCACCATTTTCTCTTATCCTCAGTTTTTAATGTCATGGGTCAACAAGCAATGGCAGGGGATGCTATGGACCACACGGTGCCCTTATACTAGGTACTGATACTGGTAACAAAGGTGTAAGCTGAACTCATCTCCTACACGTAGAATTACCCAAAAGCATCTGACCATTAGCCTAGCAGAACTGTTGAACAGATCTCTGCAGTACTGGGAAAGGCAATCCTCTCTGTGACTGTGAAGATACGTCTTTAAGCCTACTCTTTGAATTTGCATGGCACGCAAACTGTGGTTAAACTCAAATCAGTTGTTGCAGACTAAAACAGACAATTGAGTTCCATGTCAGTGTCTGTAAGCAAAAACCGATAGTCATGTTTGCCGACACAATCTCTTTCAAAGCACACTGCGTGTTCCCTCTCTTTTCTAAATTTCTCAGCACTGCAGCATCTAGGTGCCAAAAAGCTGAAACTCTTCATCAGCAACTGCTTGTGGCAGACTCTCCACCTGGGCAAGATAATATAAGAATGAAGACGATCTGCATTCAGTCTACATATTAGTACTTTCTGCTTTCATTTTCTGCACAGTCTGATAACATTCCTGCACTTTTTCAGTATAGAGGCTACACTGAAAGAGGCTGATTCTCAAGTGAGAGCCTGTGTCCCTCCACAAGTATTGCCCCGTTGTCACAGAATAGTGCTGTAGTCCAGAATTAGCTGAAGGATGCCATGGTCCTATGCAGTCAAGATATTTGGAAAGCAGCAGCCTGGTTTCTTTTCAAACAGATGCTACTTAGTGATTACTTTTGTGCACCTATATTGATATACTCATGTTTTTGAAAACCTAAACATGAGTGTCATCTTCTTCCGAAAAGACGTTTCCACAGTTCCTTTTAGTGCATGTAATGCAGTCTGGTGACCACCATACATATCAGGAAAAATTATAAGAAAGTGATAAATTATACCACTATAAAATCTACATCAACTGTTTCATGAATATCTCCTGGAAAATACATGCACCTATCTTTTGATATCACTTCTATTTCTCATGAGAAAAAAATGCACTCATATTTTATATTCAGGTGATCCAGGCTTCCCCTTTATCTTAGAAACAAAGCACAAATGTTTAATAGCTAAAGAAAAAAGGAGCTTTACTCCAAGGGAAGTGAAAAAAATTTAGTACCTATTTTTCTTCTTTACTGTGAAACCAGAACAGAAAATTACTGGAAACATACAAGAAACACAGCATAACAAGCGGAGATTAGAAAGAAAGAAAGAGAAATAAAAAAGCTAAGTTTCTCTATCTAAATGGATATATTCAGACTCATTTGTCTGGAAATGCACTTGCACTTCTATTTCAGTACTGGCACAAAACAATGACAAATACAGCAAATAAATGAAAAATGACCACATCTTCGCCTGGCTTTCTTTTTATTCTCTTTTCCTCTATCTCCCAAAATACTAACAGATACACTCATAAGTCAAAGCAGCAGCAAAGCCCTACTTATTTGCCAATATTCTTCTGCTTCACTTAGACATGAAGACTAAATTTACAAGATAAATTTCAGCTGTACTGAAGGGTAGGCCATTACAAATTCTGGAGACGAAAACCTTCCAGTTATGTAGAAGCCAGGTGTAAATGAAAAACAAGCAAAGATGAGCAGAAGAGGAATCATACATCCAATTGGCTACCTCATATGCCCAGGATGTGGTTGGCTTTCTGGTCTGCAAGCGCGCATTTTCGGCTCACATTGAACTTCTCATCGACCATCACTCCTAAGTGCTTCTCATCAGGGTTGCTTTCAATCCATTCTCCACCCAATTTGTATTTGTGCTTGGGATTTCCCCGACGCATGTGCAGGACCTTGCACTTGGCCTTGTTGAACGTCACGAGGTTTGCATGGGCCCATCTCTCCAGCCTGTCCATGCCTGTCCATGTCCCTCTGGATGGCATCCCTCCCCTCTAACATGATGACTGCGCCACATAGCTTGGTATCATTGGCAAACTTGCTGAGTGTGCACCCTATCTCACTGTCCATGTCATTGGCATTGGTCCCAATACCAACCCCTGAGGAACACCACTTGTCACCAGTCTCCACCTGGACATTAAGCCATTGACTGTAACTCTTTGAGTGAAGTCATTCAGCCAATTCCTTATCCACTGAGTGGTCCATCTGTCAAGTCCATGTTCTTTCTAGTTTAGAGACAAGGATGTCATGTGGGACAGTGTCAAATGCTTTGCACAAGTCCACATCGATGACATCAGTTGCTCATCCTGTATGAACCAATGCTGTAACCCCATCATAGAAGGCCACCAAATTGGTCAGGCATGATTTCACCTTAGTGAAGCCATGTTGGCTGTCACCAATCATCTCCTTATTTTCCATGTGCCTTAGCATAGTTTCCAGGAGAATCTGCTCCATGATCTTGCTGGGCACAGAGGGGAGACTGACTGTTCTGTAGTTTCCCAGGTCTTTCTTGCTTCCCTTTTTAAAAAGGGAGTTACATTACCCCTTTTCCAGTCAGCAGAAAGCTCACCAGACTGCCATGACTTCTCAAATATGATGGACAGAGGCTTGGCAACTTCACCCACCGGTTCCATCAGGACCTGCAGATCGATCTTATCAGGTTCAATAGACTTGTGCACCTTCAGGTTCCTCAGGTCTCAAACCTGCTCTTCTCCTACAGAGGGCAGTTCTTCATCCTCCTAGTCCCTGCCTTGGCCTTCTACAACTTGGCCAATATTGCTAGAGCAGTTGTCAGTGAAGAATGAGGCAAAAAAGTCATTGACTACCTCAACCTTCTCCATATCTTGGGTAACCAGGTCTCCCATTTCCTTCTGGAGAAGGCACACATTTTCCCTAGTATTTCTTTTATCCCAAACATACCTATAGAAGTTTCTCTTGTTGCCTTTGACATCCCAGACAGATTTAATTTTATCAGGGCTTTGGCTTTCCTAAACTGATCCCTGGCTGCTCAGACAATTTCTCTCTCCTCCTGCCAGGCTATCTGTCCTTTCTTCCATCATCTGTCCTTGCTTGGTAAAAGGACAAGGCTGTCCTTGTTCTGTCCTTTTCTTTGGTAAAATTTTTTCTCCAAAGTAGCTCCTTTTCTTGAAAATTTATAGATCCAGTTTTGCCTTTAATTCTTCAAATGCCTAGTTAATGGGTGTATATAATATATATATACACACACACATTTTTTTTTTAATATATATATGTGTATATATAAACCCTAAGCCTCAAGATGCCAGAATTTGAAGTTGAATAAAATTCACGAAAAAGAATTGTCAATCTTCTTAGCCTGCATAAAGAACGTGTTCAGAGGAGGGCTACGAAGCTGGTGACGGGTCTGGAGCACAGGCCTTATGAGGAGTGGCTGAGGGAGCTGGGATTGTTCAGTCTGGAGAAGAGAAGGCTCAGGGGAGACCTTATAGCTCTCTATAACTTCCTGAAAGGAGGTTGTAGTGAACTGGGGGTCGGCCTTTTCTCTCGTGTAGACAGTGATAGAACTAGAGGCAATGGTTTCAAGCTGCGCCAGGGGAGATTCAGGCTGGACATTAGGAAATATTACTTCTCTGAAAGGGTAGTCGGGCACTGGAATGCACTGCCCAGGGAGGTGGTGGAGTCACCGACCACGGGGGTGTTCAAGAAACGTTTGGATGTTGTGTTGAGGGATATGATTTAGCTGAGAAGTATTGGTGATGGTTGGACTGGATGATCTTTTAGGTCTTTTCCAATCATGATAATTCTGTGATTCTGTGAAATCCAGCTTTCATCTTGGCCAATTCTTCTATGAATTATTCTACCGTTACTTGAGATGAGCAATAACAAAGCAAAACCTACAAAACAAAACCATGCAGAGTCAGGCCTCTTATGTCTTTGAGCCTAATATTGCTGTAGTGAGAGTTACAAAATATTTGTCTTTCTACAACCACAGCCCAATAAGTGCTACTTTCCTAATACATAATCATTAATGCACGCATTGTTCCAACAGTCAGCTTTGAACAATTTGACTCTTAGGCTTCTCCAGCAAGAGCTTAAAAGGCTTTCACTCATTTTATTCTTCTTTATTCTACCACACAAAGGAAATTGCTGAGACACATCAAATACTGGTTTGCTACAGACACTAATATGATGTAATATGAAACCTGCTTACTCAAACAACATGCTTTTCCTATAAAGTACAGCGTGCAGAACCATGACATGTGGAATGACAACTTTGATGTACCCACAATGGGTAACGGATGTCTCACTGCTCAGTCCTAGCTCACGTTTAGATACACATCCTGTCTGATGCAGTCCAGTAGCACTCTAACCCTCACTTTTACAAGGTATTAACTTGCACTGAACTGACGGAAATCCTTTTAATACATGAATCTCTATTCTGCATTTCTTTTGTGAGAACTTGCCTTTCAAACAGCTGGCTAGTTGGGTTTTGGTTTGTCGCTTCCTTTTTTTAAAAGGAAGGTTATCTGGTGTTTCAAAACTATTTCCCAGGTATACACTTGTAGAAAATTTGACATACACATGATCTAAAGTAATTTTTGCAAGTTTGCAAACAAGGAGTCATTTTACTTTATTCTTTTTTAGAGAGTTTTTGTATTACAAAACAATCTTGCAGTGTCTGATAATATTCCAAATATTCCAAAACAATACTTTATTTATAAAATGTCTGTATTTTCAAAAATTTGAAATACATGGAAATTTGTAAACAAAAGAAAGATTTTCAAATACTTTTTTTTGCTATAACTAGAAGGTTCCAGTTAACAGTAAGATTTTTATCTTTATAATAGCAGTGTGTGGACAAAGTAACGACACATTCCAACAGACGCTTAAGTATGACAGCTTAGGAAACTTGTTTATACAGAGATAACTGAAGTGCATCAACGGTCAAGATTAAGTTTCAGACATTCCCTTTATCTTCCAGATAGAAAAGTACTACAAGAAAGATTAAATTGATGAATCAAACAACAACAACAAAAAAAAATAAATCAAAGCATCAATGTAAAGAAAATAAACAGTTACAAAATTCTAATTGAAAACTGTAGAAAAGGAGGATTCAAATTTGTTACAGTGATCTTTGCTTCCATGATGGAAGTATTTGCTGTGCATGAGGAAAAGTTAGCAATTTTCCTCCTCCTTCAGACACACAATAGGAAAGATAGAGCTTGAGCAATTTTCTAAAATAATTAAAAAACAAGTATACAGGTTGTCTTGTTTCTAGATGTTTTGTATTTTTATTGTGCTACACTGAAAGCTTCTTGCAGATAGCACTTCACCCTGGTCCTTTTCTTCCAAATGTGAAAACATAATTTTTAGCCTGTGACACATCTGCATCAAAGAAATCAAAAAGTGAGCAACAAAAGTAGAATAATTAAATTGGATTTTTACATTATTATGATAACTGCTATGTGAAGAAAAAAGCTGAAAGAAAGGTTCTTTTGTCCATACATAAAGTGTCAAAGTGTGCCTCAGCAAACAAATGCTACCTAGCACATACAGTTAAACCACAGTATGCTTTATTTCTCCTGTCAAATCCCTTCATTCTCTTTTGCAAGTATTTCATATAACTTTTACTTTGCTTCTACCTCCTTGAATCATAATAGTTTCAGGTTAGAAAGATCTGGAGCTTAAAAATACTGTAATTTTTAATTACTAACTTGGTAAACTATATATCTTCTAATCTTATGAAAAATATTTCTTTCACCACATGTGAATGGGAGAAACTTCACATGTTCTAAAGTTTCAGAAATCAAAGTTTTCTTGAATTATATCTGAGGTAATCCTATACAACATGTTGGGATGACTGGGATTTCAGTTAGGATTCTGTTATTCAATAAAAGTTATCAGAAATGTCTGTAAATCTCAGTGAATCATTTAACAAACACACTCTTGGTTCTAGGTAAGTATCAGGTTGGTAGCTGGTTAAGTCTGAATTCCAAGTTTCCATAGGAATGGTTTCTGTCTCTTTCATTACTAAAGCTTTCAAATTTCCAACGTGAGACACGGACTCTCTTCATGTCTTAACATTTCCCAACAAAGACTGAGAAAAGTTGTGCACCTTGATGGCTGAAGAGTTGTAAGAAGAGTTCAGACAAGTAACCACCAGTAAGGACAGCAGCACTGACTCTTGATCCTTCCCTGGGGCACTTGGAGGGGCTCTCAAGAACTCTCCCAAATGTACTTTTATGAATATATCATATTCACTGACATAATTAATATATCAAGATCAATGACTAACTTCATAACTTCATACAAGATTACAAGACAGCCTGAGTGTGTTGTGTAATGAGTTTGGGAGTTCTAAACAATACATGTCATATCCTGGCTTACTTGCATAAAAACAAAGGTTTCAGCCACCTCACAGCTGATTTGGAGCTGCCATAACTCGCACATCCAACAAAACACATCTTTTGGATAAGGGATGTCCAGGGGCACTCTAAAAAAATCTGAAGGGAAGCGAAGGGGAAGAAGAGGAAGATAATATCTGTGAAGGACAAATATGAAGAAGTTATAACAGTAGATTTGAAAATAAGGGGAAAAAAAAACTTGGAATACTTGGAGCAGAAGTAGTAAAGACATGCTGGTGAAAGAAAAAAAAAAAATTACATACTTTGGTTTTGTTTTAGAAATACGATCTCCCTAAAGGGTTGTGGAAAAAGTTTTGAAGATACAGGGGCAAACCAGTTATGCTACAGCATTGAAGATGCAACAAGAAACTTTCCCAAAAGTCAACTTGAGAAAACTGTTTAAAAGCTTCTGTACATTCATAAGACCAAAACCTAGTTACCTAGTGTAACATCAACAGTATGAGTTCTGTTCTCATTTTATATTTTTAGCTGACTGGGGTGGAAGAGCATTTGCTCGAGTCAGCACAAATATAAATCTCTTAATCTACAGATTTATTCCTTATTAGTGAATTCAGCCTACTGATACCTACCCTAACACGGGAAAGCTGTGAACTCAGGTCTATCAATTAGCAGAATAAACTACAACAGCACAATCAGAAACCTCTGAGTGCAGCAGCCCAACAAGAATCTTCAGGACTTAACCCAAATTATTTGCCAGGATATTGAGTACATCACATAAGGCAAAAGTAGACAGCCTGAATTCTTGATATTAAAAGTGCTTGTTATGTCACAGCCCAAAGCACGAGCAACAAAATTGAATATCCATCAATATTACAATTTCGGTTAATTATAAGCCAACTTCAGATCTTGTTTCTAGTAGTCTGAGCAGGTAAAAGGAAGTCTGCAAGCCTAATTAAAGCACACACATGGTGTTCTACAAATCACAAGGACAGCCTTACCTGAATGTATTTTACTTTTCCATATTCAACTGTAGAGTATTACTTCATGAAACAATAGGCACAGTACTGAATCCAAAGCTAGTGAATTTTAAATTGCATAAATGAAAAGATTATGAAAACTCATACATTTCTATTTCATTGTGATTTTCCATCTCCACATCTTAGTAAGCTAGCCACACTATATTCCTTCCCTGAAAACTTGCTGTTTCATTTGCCTAATTTGATTTTAGCAAGTATGAATTAATTTCTTTTTATTTATCATTGTATTAAGAAAAAAAAAAAAAAAATATCTTTTCTCTATAATAACAAGGAAATCTGAATACAGAAACCACACAACAAGTTGGAACTTTTTTCTAAGAGAACATGATCTTCCTTCCCAGCCTCCATTTTTTTATAAACCCACTCTAAGAAAACCATAACAAAGAAAGGCAACATCAGGTCTGTATGGCCTGGGACAAAGGCTAATCTGGAATTAAAATGGATAATATGACTTATGTAATATGAGACTGCAAACAGGACAGAACCAGATGTATACTTATCTGTAGTTATGAAGCTTATGAATATCTTTATTATCTGCTTTAAAACATCTGCTTACCTACATCATGCAGAAGAACTAAGAAAACAAATATAAAACATACCTGTATCAGAGAGAGATCCTCAAGCTGCAACCTGAAGAGGTAGTTTCTGTGGTTAAAAAAAAATAGTAGATAAAAATTAATTGTTACTAGTGTTTAAGTAAAAAAAAAAAAAGTTACTAGTGTTTAAATAAAAATACTATTAATGCATGTAAAAGACAGGGAAAAATTAAAAAGTGATTGGTAGTCAAGACTCTATGTTCTTTCAGGGACTGTCTTAACATACAGGCAATTTCTAAAACATATTTTCAGCTTGAAGGACTGGCTGCACACAAATAAAGGAGATACATGTACATCTGAGTCATCACTCCAGTCTTCCTTTAGAATTAATGGGAAAAAATACTCAGTGCTTTGGCAGATTTGTATGACCAGTGTCAGATGTCTAAATGAGAATAAGAGGACAGGCAGATTAAAGCTGTCTGTTTCTCTCTACAGTGATGAGAACCTTATACAATTAGCTCAGCCAAAGATACATAAAGTTTGAAGCAAAGGATTCCAGTATGATAGATTATCTGTAGAAGCCACAGAGTTTTCACAATTGTGACTGAAATCCATCATATTCAGTCTAATTTCTTTGAAACTCAAGGATTTTTTGCCCACGTACAGCATGAGCTACACATGAACCAAGCGTATTTTTTGAAAGCCCGTGCTTTTATTGCAAAAGGATTTCTCACTTCACTTTCTCTACAGCAGTATCGCTGCACCTACAAAACCTGGAAGGAGTTCAGGCAAGCCATGAAGAAGACATGACGCAAAGGCACTGCTTGAAACCTAGGGAAGTGATGGGTGAGGATACTCAGAAAGGTGAGTGTGCCCCACTGACCATAACCACTTCCTTCAGCACATACTGGTTAAACATATGTAAGCTATCGCAACTCCTCCCAGTTTACTGTGCCTATCTAGGTAAAGCAGCTGCCTTGTTGTACCTGTTCTGCTAAACCAGCTCTGGTGGTAGCACTCATGGTACCAGTCCATGACCCTCAAAAATGAGCAAATACCACACCATCTTTGAACGGATTTCAGAACATCCTTCTCTAGTGCAGATTCTCTTTTGTGCTAGGTCTGCAATAATGCTCTTCCATGTTCCATGGCCACATTCCTCCTGCCCATTGTTTTTCCTTCTTTCTTAGACAGAATATTTGTTATTAGCACAGATAAATCACTACAAAGAAATAACTAAAATACTTGATTTTGAGTCATTGAGAGAGCTGAAGTGGGAAAAGAAAACAGAACACTGTAGGACAATGTTTACACAAAGCTTCATCCACAAGCTACATTCGAGTTGACTTGAAAGACTTTCACTGAAACATCAGGAAGCGATGCATAGTCTTTCTAAACTATTTACATTCTCTCTCTGTAAGGACAAAAAATATCTTCACATCTGCAAAATGTCTTGCTCAGAAACATTCAGCAGGGAACATAAATACTTAGTCTACTTCTCGTCTCATTTCATACAAGCTTCCTTCAACCATCACTGATTGTGCTACTTTCACTCCAGACATCAAAGGTAAAAGAACCTGCAACTTCACTGCTGTCTCAAATCTTTTTTTTTCCGCGCACAGAAGCAGAACAACCTTTTTCTTCCAGACAAATTGAACTGCATCCTCAGCAGGTATAAACTGTTTTCTTAACTCAGTGGTATCAGACTCACAGGAGTGGAACATAAATGCCCCATCTCACTCTACAAATAAATGCAGTTTCTGTTGCAGAATAGATGAGTAGGCAATCTGGTCTCACACTTCTAGTTTTTGGGTCAGTACTTAGCATAGAGTCATGTCAATTTCTATCCATACTTCATAGTGAGATATCTACTGAAGATTTATCACTGATGTGGCATTTCAAGATATAGTATGTAATTATTAATGTATTTTTATGATCTTTCCTACTGATGTCATTTCAGTCTATTAAAAGTTAAGCTATTCTCCCAAATTGCAAAAATTCTCAATTAATAAATACATAAACAAGTGTCATCCTGGAGAAAAACAGAGGCTGAAAGTTTTGTTTTGTTTTTTTTTTCCACTAGAAAGTGAGATTTGTCTCTTATGCACTAGAGCACAACACTTCTATCCATTAATATATCCAGTGTGAAATTAGAAATATTGACATTATAAGTGTTAGGGAGAGCAAAACGTCTATACTCATGTGAATGAGTCAAGAGCCAGAGCTCATTGTGTACCTTTTTCAACTTCCTGTGGCTGCCAATAACCAATTAAAATATTATTTTCACCTTCATAAAGCCAGCAGAAAGAAAACTGAATAAGAAGAAAGGCAAGGTAAGATATAGTAAAAGCATTACATCTTAGCAACATAGAGATAAGCTGGGCAATTGGACAGCACAGAATGACGGTGACTACAATGCTACGACAAGTGACTAACTTGTACTCTGAGAGCTATCCCTACCTAGATATGCCCACTTCAGTAAAATTTACACATTTTACTGAATTACAAATACAAATACATTCTAAGACACACTACTCTCACATGCAAGAACTCACTCAGAAAAGACATACATGAGAAAAATATTTTTAAAAATATACAAGTGTGAGAGTAAAAAAATCACACTGGAAATACAGTATTAATAAATCTGCCAGTCCAAATAAAAAGTCAATGCCAACCTTCATGACATGTGCAGAGCCATTATGCTGTTCGAGAGAGAGGTGACAATCTTTTTTTCAATATGTTACTGAGATTATACCACAGTTTGCCATTTTTCAACCTCTGTTTAGCTTTACTCTAGTGCATTTATGCTTTGAAGGCAAAAAAGGATGTGAAATAAAAATGACTGAGTACATTTCTGAAGCATCGATACAGACCTCTTAGCACGTAGACCTGGCTCTTGTCCAATTATGGTGGTAATAAAAGCAAGACAAATGCAACTTTATATGCTGGAAATTAAACTGATTTGACACTGGCAGTAATTGGTAAATCTGTTTCCATTTGGTGCTTAACGAATGAGGAAAGTAAATATGTTACTTAAATCTGCAAACAGAAGGACACTGTAATGAGGAGAAAACACAACTAACTCTGAGATAAAGCAGCATCTTGTATTCCTTCAGACAGCCAGCAGGCAATAAGCATTTTGGTTTACATTCACAGCACTGAACAACTTTTCTAGCTCAACGATAACTAAAATCTGTTAATCAAGAGCTTGCTCAAACCCAATGGCAATGACTTCCACTGGTTATCAGTGAGAACTGAATGAAGCACCACAAAAAAAAAAACAAAAAAAAAACAAAAAACACCAAACAATGTTCCAGTCACCTCCTTGATAACAACATATTTTGATCTATTGCAGTGAATGCTTTTAGTACGACTACAGATAAAAGTACAAAACTAATCTTCTGTATGTTCCTAAACTAGTCCATGTCAAAAATCAATCAAAACCCTATAAAGATTCAGAAGTATAGCATGTTAGTAATGGTTGTTAAAGCCAGCACTTTATGCTTTTCTTTAAGAAATGGCAAACTATAAAACATGAACGCAACAACAAATACTGTTGCATTAAACACAGACATAAATTAAAAGAACATTAAGGTGGCACATACACCTTAGGAAAGTGTACTCTAGATTAAGATTTTTAAAAATTCATCAGATAGCAAAAAAAAAAAAAAAAACCCACAAAACCAAACCACTTCAACCCCCCATATGTATCTGCAATTGATACCCTAATCAATAAATAATGGTTGCAGCAAACACAAACTCGAAGCATGACCAGATGTGCTGTCAAATCTCCTGGAAATAAACTACTAGAAGATTTGTTCCTGTGCAATTTTAAAAAACAATTGCACACGAAAGAAGACAATTTTATTCAACTTACTGAAAGGAAAAAATATTAAGACTGAAAATAAAAAGTATATTCTCTGTAAGAACCAACTATTAAGCAAAGAGTCACAATTCCACAATCAAGATGAGGAAGTTTTGGATAAAAGCCAATTCTAGTTCTGCAGTGTAGTAAAATATGCAATTGGAAATAAAGAAAAAAAAAAAAAAAAAAAAAAAAAAAAAAGAAAAAAAAGAAACAAGAATAGGAGGAAAAGGAGACAATCAATATAAATAAAAAATTATGATGTAGAAAATTCATTTGGTTATATTAAGATATGATAGGAAAAAATATGTGAAAAAGCTAATGACGATACATTGGAAATAAATCTCAAAGTGGTCTAGTTGAACCATTAAATGAAAATGGTCAAATTACAATAATGAAAAGTAGAATGGTAAGTCATTTTTGTCTGCATTTTGCAGGAAATAGAAGTCTCAGGAAATGAGAATAATAAAATAAGTAGCTTACCGATAAATACTAAAGATGTGAAAACAGCATATAAACAGAGAGAAATACTTCCATGCTAGCAGGTCATGCTAATTCAAACTAAAAATCATGTTGAAGTAGTTTTGTCCTGGGAATGAGCTTAAATAAACAGAAATTTTAGAGACACCTTTTGTGGCCTCTTGCCCCACAGCAATCAACTTTGGCACATAAAGTTTGCTTGAGCTGGTTTTTGGTTTGTTTTTTTGTTTTATTTTTTTTTTTTCCCAGGAGGGGTGGGCAGGAGGAGAAGGTAAAGAATCTAAGGGAGTGAAAGTTTGGACTTTTGAAATTATTTTATTAAGAAAAAAACTGCAACAACAAAGAGATCAAAAATTATGAAGTGATCACATTAATGCTAAAAGTACTTAAAAGGAATGAGATACTAAACTCGATGGCCCACATTTTCAAAGCCAGCCTTAAATTTCCCTCCTGTGATCATGCTGTAGTACTCCAGCACAAGCTGTTTGTTTCCACCAGAGCCCTTCCCTTCAGTGGAAGGTCACTGCACATGAGAAATTTGAAGCAGGATGGATTCCAAGATAAGCATATGATGTCAACACATCTCTGTATAAAATGCAATCCCGCTCCCATCAAATTTTGAGAGGTGAAGGTCACACGCATAGTATCCCTCATTGCACTGTTAAGTTTTCTGACCGTACTCTTGGAATGAGGACTGAGACCCACAGGCCTACCTAGCATGCGAGCAGCCCTCTTACAAGATAGTGGAGCCACTCAAGTGGGAGCTGCAGAAACTCACGAAAGGCACCAAGGTTTCAGAGGCGGGGGAGAGTCTTCACAGACCTGACTGCTGCTCCAGGTGGTATCTCTGTAGGGCTTCTTCTATATCATGGTTATCACCATCTCAACAGCTGATAGCTCCCTGCCCTGCATTACAGACTCAAAGGTACGCACAAGTAGACAAGTTCAGCAAGGACCAAGATGCTGGCGATGTAGGACAGAAATATGTTTGGACTAACACTCATGCAGAAGAAAGGAGCGCTGACAGGAGAACACAGTCTAACCAGGAATCAAGACAAGGCATAAGTTGCCATATTCTGCAGCAAGAAATGTACTACTGCTAGCACATGTACTAACGCTAGCACAGATCACGTATCTATACATGAAGTCATGACTTCAATTAAAGACAGGTACCTTCAGAATACCACTCCTCTGATGTAATTTCTAAAGATGGCTTAAATTGAAATAGCAGTTTTCTCTGCCAAAGAAGTTCCATTTACCTCTGCCATTTCTCTTTTCATCTTACCCCGAGTCAACTCCAGGGCTCCTCTGATGATGCGTCATGTTAGTTCCACTAATTAAAATGGCAAGACATTAAATCAGCAAAAGAAAGTGTTATTTTTGCGGCGTTAGTGAATTGACTAACGTTACTCTGCAACCAGATTATGACCAGAGCTGGTGCAAAGGAGAAGAAAATTGCATAGTGGAACAAGGCATGAACAGGAGAGATACTACAAAGCATTAGCTTTAAAAAAATATTTAGGAACACATTAGCAAGGTAGGAAGGAGAAGCAGTAGGGAGAAAAACACCTTCCTCTTTCCACAGCAGCAGGATGATAATTTCTCTTAGATTTCACATTAAACCATACTTTAGATTAGATCAGATCAATCAGTGGAAGGACAGACATTGATTACCCTGAACCAAGTGTTAAATGAGCAATACAACCCTGATGGATGTTGAAAGACTATAGCACTAATTCCTGGTGCCTGCATATTCTCCCACTGTGTTGCACTCAGAGCATCTCATTAACAAGAAGCTCTCAGATTCTCTTGCTGGGAGCAGACAACAGCAAGAAGAAAACCTGTACAGTTATTTATTCTTTTATTAGAGATTCTTAAACCACTGTTAATGAATCCTTTAATTTGCCTTTCTGTTATTATGGCAAGTAGTGGTAATGGTTCAAATTAACGTTCTCAAACACACACCTAATTAAGTGAAAAGGCATACTGTTACAGTCCTTCATCAGCAAGATAAGGAGTGACTGAGGCTATGAGCCACCTCAAAGCAAGTTATAATCCTCAAAGCAAGTTTAATTAACTGCTGGAGAACATACAGGAGAAAGGCACCATTATTAGGATGCTCTGTGTAAAAAAAAAATAATGCAAGATATGTCTAAATATATATTATCCAATTAAAAAAAAATAGCTTTGAGACCCATTTCTGATAAGTAACTATATAATTTTGAAGTACAGCTGAACTAGCCCAACTTTAATTTTAAAAAATAAATTACCACACCTTAAGAATAAACTCCACCTAGGCTCCTATCAGTTCATAATTTCTAGCACAAGAGGCTCGGGAAGAGGAGGATTACTTCATTTTTTCTTTAAACAAACAAGTTCCTTCTGACATAACTCTTCTTGCTTGGTCTGAATAAAACCATTAAGAAAAAAATAATTTTAAAAGTCACACAAAAAAAAAAGAGAAAGAAATAATGTATTAAAAGGAAAGTGTAACTAACTATTTTGAAACTCAATATTTTTGCTATAACCTACTTAGTTTGAGACATGCTTCTAGTTGATTTGCATTTTAACAAAATGGCTGGAACGCTGCTAACAATTTTTGATTTATAAAAACTAGAGCTGATAAGTGTTTAGTGCATTGTCAGGGAAGGAGAAGAAAAAAGGCAATACACAATTTGCCAGGGCAATTCAGACACTGCAGTATTCTTCCCCTGAGCTGGTCTTTTCCCCTCTCAATTGACCTTTCCAAGAGAAACAAAGAAAACGCTGCAGGACATAAGACAAAGCGCTTCCACTCAAGGAGGCAAGGTTGTTCTTGGGGAAATCCATGAATCTCTACGCTTACTGGTATTTCAAAATATAAAAATTATCATCATATAAATTATCACTAAATAACGCACAGAGAAACATTAATCTCAATATCTTATCAGAATTTATCAGAATAAGATAAATAAGCAGTCTCTCATTTCCTTGAGTTTACTGAGAAGATAATGCCCTAAAGAGTAATCCTTCGCTGACGACACTTAATTATAAAAGTAAATTCTGTCCTGCCATATGTTTTGGTTTGGGTTTGTTTTTTTTTTTTTTTTCCAAAGAAAACAAATGAATTCCCTAAAAGGTTTCAGATTGCAAGAGAACTCATTTACTTTTATCTGCCAGGTCATATGTGATGTTAAGAACAAATTTTAAAGATACAGTTTCACGAGAACATAGCTACTTTGCCCTGCATCAAAAGCAATAGTCTTCGTAATGCAACTGGTTTACATTCATACTATACAGTGTTTCTCATTAATCTATTTTTCCCCATTTTACATAAATGCATACACAATTTAGCACATACCTATTAAGAAAGAGTCCTTTTATATTAAATCTATACCAAATTGACATAAGACTGAAAAATCTCTCATATTCTTCAGATGCAAGTTTCAAAACACAGCAACTATAATAAAAATCATTTTTATTTGAATTAATTCAGCTTCATAAATTGAACTGTAATCTTGCTTATCTTCACTATGCACTTTTGGCTGTTTGATCAAAGTTGGGCAAGATAAATTTCTCCCTCTGACTTTTCCTTTGTCTGACCCCACCACCTCCTCCCCACTCCTCCATTTCTGAAAGCTATCTAAATGATTCTTTTTTTTTTTACATGGCCAATTTATCCAAAACTGTTCCAGGCAAGCAGGACAACTGTAGGTTGTTACCAAGATCCAAGCTAACTCATCAGTCATTTTAGAAGATATTCCTCTCCCTCTGAAGCCCTCACCAACAGTATACATATATCTCCTTTTGCCCAGCAGATTGAAAGAATACCAAATGAGTGTGACTTAAGAAATAAAGACAATCCCCATAGTTGAGGTACATGATTTACAAGCAATTTGAAAGGTGAACAACAAAATGGACTGCAGTTACTTGTTTCTATAGCATTCAGAGAAATATGACCACGCACAGTCTAGAAATAAGCCAGAACCAAAACCAAACTTGATTGGGACCAGCAGCCTCTCTCCCTAATGCAGGTGGTGGGAGAGGGAAAGAGGGCAGGGGTGGCTCCAAATCTTAGGCAAGTCCTCAGCACAAGGGAAATATAGTGCCAAAAACACAGGGTGGATTGAACGATTAAATTGAAGGTGGGTGCTAGGATTGGAGTAGCAACATTTGTAGATTGCTGCAGATGGTGTAAGGAAACTAAAATAAGGCTAGGAGACTCTGAATTAATTAACTTGAAACCTGCAGGAGAACTGAACTGAACATTTTGCAGAACAAAAAATATCAACCAGAGACTTCTTACAAGGACTGGAAGACAACTTGCCATGGTGAGGGGCAGGAGGGAGGGCAGATAAAATTGTAAAAAAAAAAATCTGCAACTACAGAATGCCTGCAGACAATGGAAAACCGCCTTTATATCCCAAACTGGACAGTTCAGACAAATCTTAGCAATATAGGACTAGGAACTACCTTCCATCAGTCACTGCCTGATGTGGCAAATAGCATAGAATAATGTCCTTTTCATATATTTAAATATTTCTGTCTCAAAAATACTTCTGTTCTTGTTTTGTTCACACTGGTAAAATGTGACTAAACTAACTGTTTCTTGATTAAACATCCATGGCCAATTTAAAATGATTTGGTTTTCTGCCAACACTACTGTATAGTTTATACGGTTCTTTCTTTCCCTAGATGTACTTGCTGATGGATTTACAGGTAGGCGCTGTGCACACATTCAACCTTTGTTTTCCTGCTCTACAGTTCCAACTGTCTTCATTTGCCTTTAGCACCCCTTTCCTACATCTCTTTCTAACTTCTGTTAACCTCGTTTAAGTCTATATAAACAGAATAACACACACTACTACAGTTTAAAGTCTCCCAAGGACTTTGTCCAACAATATCAATAGTTCTCTGTCACTACAGGAGACACATTTTGAGGCATCATGGAATCATATCTGTCATTTTACATAGCTGCATGTCATTGGAAGCTCCCAATGGGAATCCAGTCTGGATCCCAGCTGGAATCTTTGCTGCCTTGCTTATTAAGACAAACAAGTCATGAATGTCTTTAAAGGCTGTAGAACTTAAAAAATGGAAGAGAATCACCCACAGTGAACATCAGTGATGGAAAAGGGATTTAAGAATTTCCATTACTGTCACATTTTCACAAAACTACTTTGGACAATTATAAACTTAAACTGAGCCAGGATACAGCTCCTGGCTGTGAAAATCATTCCTCTGGTTTAGAACACCACCACATTACTAAAGCAGAAATCTAGAAGTGCAAGCATCAGCCCCTGTTTTTGTTTGGATGCTGGACAAGTAAATCATAACAGCAGTACAATTTACTTCTCTTAGCAGCGTGAGTGGAGTAATCTAAGTTTATTTGTAGCTTTGCCATGTGCCACATTGCACTTTTCCCTTCTCTACTACTGGTTGTGTAGAGAAGGCAAAATCATGTTAGAGGGCTACAAATTATAATTTTCAGGAACTGAACAGGAACTTTTAACTGTTCAGATTTTACTGAAATCACATTGCACACAGTTATTAGTTTTCAGTACCGAAGTGTTAGTACAAGAAGATAACAATAAAAAAAATATTCTAGGAGAAATAACTGTATATCAAAAGATATTTCACTAGGCAGGAGAAATTACCAGTGCATTCTCTTCACTGTCTTTATGAAAGCACATTTGTGGCTTAGGACAGAAAATGAATTCTTCTAATGGCTCTTCAGATATATGAATCCTATGAGGCAGATGTGCAAGAAACTTGTACTAAAATTTTATCCAAAGGCCATAGCACAGGATTGGTAATATTAATGCTCTGTTCAGATGGCTCTGGGTGAAAGGTAACTACAAAAACTATGTTAAGAAAAAAAAAAAACAAAACAAAACATCGATGCATCCAGTTGAAACTGCAAAAGGCTGCAAACACCACTCCTGGAAACCAGCAGCAAACTCAACATGATATTCACAGTGAACATTCTATGTTGCAGCAGGGACTACATGCAAAAGGTGCATAATCAGCAAGATCAACACTTGCATTTGTGGGACTACAGCACCCTGACAACTGGTTGCTCATCTCTAGATTTGACTGCATGGCATATTATGATTTTCCCCATATAGTCTAGCATAATGCTTCAAGAAGAGAAAAATGTGTAGTGCATTTTATGACTCTGTATTTTGAACCTCATTTTCAACTAAGAAACAATTGTGAAACAGAAGTATATTCCAATGCTAAATCTAAGAGAAAAATGAAGTGACTAGAATTTCATTAATTTAAGAGTAAAATATATTCAGAAGGTAGATTTAAATAATAACTTTAAAAGGTTAAAATTTTTACCATCCAAGATGTTTTACTATACATCATACGCTAAGAGAAGGAAACATGGTTTTCAAGGGCTGCCACTACTTCAATGCTGACGCCTAAGACAGTGTCACTGCTGATCACAGTTTGCAAAGCACTGTCCTACTGTGCAGAAATTATGTCTATCTATGTCTATGTCTATTACCACTAATTCTGCCACCTTTAACAGACTGTTCATGGCACTGTACTAAATAATTATTAGAATCATCCAAGCACAAAGAGCTGTATTGTGTAGCCAAATTTGGGATCATCATAAATTTTATGCTATGGTAATTTCTGTCACATTGTCATACAGCATCTACCTGTTCTATTGTATGCATCCAAAGTCTGACAGTACTCCAGAACAGTCATCTTAAAAATTAGAGGAGCGTTAGCTATTAGGATCCTTGATACCAGGCAGTCCATCTTTCAACTTTAGTCAGGAATAAGGGACAGAAATATATGTAATGTTCAGTTTTAGTGGGTCTGGAAGGCAGGGGAGTCATGTAAGAGCAACCCAATGTAAGAATTTGGCTCAATATTAATTATCAACAAAGAACAAAATCCAGTCTGATGTGACATGAAAATAAAACAGATTTCTCACCTTGCTCCAGCAATAAGCTCTTTTTGTCCTGGGTCAAATGTTAACTGCGAGAAGTCCACAGCATCTTCTGCTCTGAACATATGTAACCAAGGGGCAATTTCTAAAAACAATCAAGAAACACAACTGTTACTATAAATGTCATAGTTGCAGTACATCAGGTAACCAACATGACATTTGCACACACTGTAGGGCTGCAAGTTTTCTCAGTATGGTCCTCTAAGGAAATACAGGAGACTTTTACCACCATATCACATAATTAACACTACAGACCTGTAAAATATATAGAGCAGTTATCCAATGTACACTTGAATGAAGTATTTAAATTTTGATCTGATTTATAAGTCAGATGTGTTTTTCTTTCTTAGGAAAAGCAGAAAACACCACAGTGCACTAGTACTTAATCAAGTGAAGTCAGATTAATTTTTCATGCTTCAGAAGCAGCTGAGGACTAGAGGTTTGGGGGTTTTTGCCTTGTTCTTAAAAAACGTGGGAAGTTATGAGGGGAAAACAAGCAAATTTGACTTTTTATCATTTTCACTATAAAAAGGTTGAGTCATGAAGGAAGAAAAAGGGAAAATGCTTGACATTCAGGTGCATCTTTTTGGGTTTTAACCTGCCTTTCTCAGACCAATTTAGTGTTACATAAAACAAGACAAATGGGTGAGTTTCTGAAAATCAGCAAGGAGCATTACTTGTATTCAGAACATGAATCTATTCCTACTTGCAAAGTTAGACACATATAAATAACTATACACCAAATCGTTAAATGTTTGAATTATTAGTTGCTATTTTTGGATTCATATCACTAGCTGGATACACAATAGTGCAGCTGTATAAACAGAAACATTCTAGGAACACAGAATTTTTTTTCCTTACACAGACACACAGAATACATCACATTCTATAATTATATAAATAGTTCTTAAAAAAAAAGTGCAGTTTTACAAAAGCCTCATCCTCTAGAGTTTCTCTCCCAATTCTCAGGATAATTAAGCTTTTTTTTTTTTTTTTTTTCCCCATGTAGTCACAAAGCAGTTGTCCGGAATATATGAAAGATTAAGAGGATTATGTATGTATGGCACAACAGGCTACGGAACTGTCTATTTGAAGACTACAGATGTGAAACAGCCAATAAAAAGACCAAAGGTGAGCACATAGTCATGACCATTTAGAATACGGAGTCAACACCAACCCTCCTGAGAGTGCCATGGCAGTGTAATTTTTGATACTGGTATCACCAGTTGCAGCTCAGGTTGCCAATACCCATTCTAAGCTCCTTTCTTCGCTCATAAGCATATTTTTCCTTTTGCTAATGTCTAGGTTGAAATAATCCATGTCTGGTGTCTGTTTCAGGATTACTTGTTCCTAATTTAAATATGAAAGTTTTGGTACAAATAAGTCATCCATTTCCAAGTAGAGGGCCCAGGAGAAAAATCTTATTGTGTCGAAATGTGTTCAGCCATTGCAGAGAACCATTAAACGCACTGTGTAGAAGATGTAGCATCACATACTTTGGAAAAACAGATGGAACCTCACAGTAGAATCACTTGGGTGTCAGAAAACTATCTTCTGCATGCATTTTTAATGACAGCCTGTATGCATCTGGGCAATATCAGGCCTGTAATGTCAGTTTGTACACATCCCGCAGAACTTGTAGCTAAATCCACTGTTGATTGCATCTGCACTGGATAGGTTCTCAAATCAGGTTCTGAACACTGGGCAGGAAAGAGGATAGGGCCACACGTTAGACAACTGTGATTACAGCTATCATCAGCTACTACTGCAGAGGCTGTGCACAGAACCTAGCAAGATTCTGTAGGAGGAAAAAAAACCATACACACACGTATATATGTTATAGGCCTGTGTGGCCTCGTACATACTTATTTATATTATATAAGGCTATACAGGCAAGCCCAAAAGGGGCATTTCTTAACTTTTTTTTTTTTACTTGATTTTGCAATCTTAAATTTTCAATCATGCATTTTGTAGGAAATAATCAATTGCGAAGTTCTAAAAAGTTCAGAAATTAGGTAGGGCATGAAGATGAAATCCAGATATAAGTCGTTAAGAATCTCACTTACTAGAGAAAAAGACCAAAAAAGGAAAAGAAAAATAAAGCTAAATAAAATTATGTTTATCTGTTTATCAGCCAATGTATGTAAAATCTCCATAAACTCCAAAACTTCATAAACATTTTCCACATGGATCCAGAATATGCACATAGTCTTCACAGAAAAAATACGCATGTACACAGACACACACACCCTCCCACTGGAAATAGCTCTCAGTTCTGAGATGCTACTTTTCTTTGTATCAAGCACTATGATTGATCTAGGACAGAAATGGATGCAAAACCATTTTAGATAGTAGCAGAAATTCAGATAATATCATAATACTGATGAACAACTGATAAAACCACAGAACAAATATCCTATGGAAAAAAACAAGGCTTTAAAGGCAGAACAGAGTACTCTGGCGGGGAGTCCAACCAAGCCAGTAGGCAGAGGTCACAAGAGGGGTTGAAAGGACAACCCAGGACATGGGCTTAGTCCCTTGGCTGCTATGTTCCCCTTTCATGTGGTTGCAGAAGCCACAGGAAGCGCTGCCTCGCACATACGGGGAATTTGCACTCTTCAAGACAGCAGCCACGGCTCCCTGAGCCAAAGTACAGCCGAGGCTATCAGTGTATCAACATGCAAGTTTGTATTGCTGTGTGCAAATATGCAGAGCTAAAAATACCAAGGGCTCAGCAGCAGATCTGCACACAGGGAAAGCCAGACCCGCTGTGGAAACAGCAGTGTCTGAAAGAGAGACAAGGCAAGCAGTTGAGGACAAGATTCCTTCAGCTCCACATTGGTACGACAAATGAGACCCTTGGTCTCCTGTAAAACAAAGAAGGAAAGCAGTAGTTCCCCGTTGAATGGGACATTTCAGTACAGAGGTATTGTGGTGCCAGAAGACTGCAGGGAAGACACATTGAAGGACACAATTTTCCTCCACTTGTTCCAGGAAGAAACAGTAAAGCTTCAAGGTACAGTAAGCAGGTGATCGAGGCCATTTCTAGGTTCGGAGCAAGGAGGTAGGGGCCAGGCAGAGCAAGGCAAGCCCAGGCTAGACACCAGGATGCGAATGAAGACTTGCTAAGAAATCTCTCTGAAATCTGATTACTCTTTGTCCCTCCAAAATACTTCACTTTATCCTGTCTTTGTTGCATTCAGCAGTGTTCTTATTTGAGGGACTGAGGTCAGGAAGAGCAAATGGCAGCTAGAGCTGTGCTTTTTTTCAGCAAACAGTGAAACTGTATCTCATGTGTGTCACAGTGGCATCCTGTGTCACACAGGAATAAGCCTTTATGGGATAAAGCTGCAACTTTGTGATACTTCTGTAAGGGAAAATAAACAAAAAAAACCACCACAAAAAAAAAAAAAAAAGGCAGTAAACCAAAACCCACATAAACAGTAAAAGTAAAATCTTATTGGTGAAATTCTGCTTTGAGTTACGCTACAGAAAATTTATGTAACTAAATCAACAGAATAATTAGATTTATTTTCATCTAAACAACAAAATCTAACTGAAAAGCCTTAGGTGATAAAAGACCTTTCAGTTCTGTAACGAGTTATCTCCTTAGAGTCAAAATTGCATAATAAGCTATTAAAGGTCTAGAAATTATTTTTCTTTGAATTAAAAACTCATAGTAAAGTAATAAGCAATAATTATTTTACTTTATTAATGGCTTTCACGTCGATGCAACACAACAAGCTTTACGAAATAACACAGCTATAGATTTTATATACTATAACAGTACCATAAACACGTCAGTTAATTAAGCTGGCCTGCTGACACATAACCTAATCATGCTGCCTGCTGACTACAGGTGACAAACAGCAATATCCTTCCCCTTTCCAACTCTGACCCTCCCCTTCCCGGCATTCTCCATCCCTTCCTCTGCCCTCAGTTCACACGCAGCAGAGTAAAATACCTAGCCCTTTAATGACTTCTCTTTTCTTACTGCTGATACTGAAAAAAAATTATTCAGACACATCTTCAACCCGGATTGTTTTTCCCCCTTTAAAACTAAGTATGCATGTTTTCCATTCTGCAGACATCAGTATCAGTCTTAAAGTTATCCTTAGAAAACTGTATCACGATGCATTTATACAGTCATGACAACAGCTGGTATTCAACACACATTGAGTCCTTTTGGTACATTTAAGACAAAAAAAAAAAAAATATTAAATTATTATTACAAGACTGAAATCTGCAGCCCTCAACTCAAAAACATTCCTTAAATACAATGCGCATTTTCCTATGGAACTAAAAGTTGGATATTGAAAAATATGGATTCCGAGAAAGCTACAGCTCTCTTTCACATTCTGTGAATCAAATGCTGTGGGTTTTCCTAGTGGTTTCAGGTTTTGCGTTGGGTGGGGTTTTTTTGTTTTATAGCTTAGATTTAATAGGAAACAAAGTTTGTTACGACTTATAAACCTATGGCAAAGCAAATGCACCAAAGTCCCCTCAGCTGCTAGGAAAGGTCAAGGGAATCTCCTGAAGAGTTTTAAAGACAAAGGAGGTTAACAATCAAAGCTGCGCATGAGGACTTTAGATACCCACAAAAAAAAAACCAAAACAAAACAAAAAAAACAAACAAACAAAAAAACCCACCCAAAAAACTTGTCAAGGGCTGATCTCTACAGTTCTTTGCAAATGAAACCATAAAGCTGTCTCCAATCTAAGTTTCATTATTCAGTCCTTCAATGTAAAGCTACAGTAAATAAAACTTAAAAGACAAAAAAGACATCCTGATGTCATAACAAAATAACATAGACATTAAAAATTTCAGTAGTCTTTATGGTGTATGTATGTGACACCTCATGCCATAGTGTCCTTTTTGTAAACAGTGAGCACAAAGTTAAACATATGTGCAGTATAATCTTCAAAAAACTCTGTTAGTAAAATAATAAAGAATACCACAGTTGAAAACTAGCAGATTTGCAATATTAACAGAAGTGTCTAGGTGGCATCAGTACAACAAATTCACTAATCTTTTCATAAGAAAATTAATATATACTACTGCATGCTAAAGTTATTTTATAGTTAAATATATCTAGTCTAATGATGATACAATAACCCCCATCTTCCTGAACCTGTAAAATGATTTTAGCCTAACTTAGATCTTCTCTTCCTGTGATACTCAAGTTACATCACTATCCGCTTCAAAGGCAGCAAGGCAAGTCAGAAGTCTCCACAGTGATGTGCCACACTGGCTCCATTACCTCACCCCCACTGCCCTGGTGCCAGCCTCATTAACCCCAGGGGAATCCATTTAGCGAGGTGTCATGGCTGGCAAGAGGTGATTCACTGTTCACTCATTCAGCACGTCCCATTTCAGGATTTATTTGCAGCATTCTCCCCTTAAGGACAGAGTTAGGTGCATGTGTAAACCCTCTGCTATGACACTTCAGGACTCCATTGTCCCCAGCTATTTTAAAACTAGGACTAAGAAAAACAAGATTTTCTCCAGTATTTTCTGTGCATCATGGGTATCAATTCAGTGTGACTGTAAAATCTTCATTTCAAAAATTCCTGTTCTAACGTAAATATATACATGAATAATAAATTCACTGTGAACTTCAGGAAAACAAGTATTTCTCTATGTTGGGAAAACAAGAGAATAAAAATGGCATGCTAGAGCCTATTGCATCTTTTACAATTCACTTATGTCTATACTTTTTTTTCCCTCACATTTGTAGTCATCAGTCTTTTCTAGCTTTTTCACTGTATTCTCTCCTCACAGAAATGCAATAAAAATACACCCTTGATAGTAAGTTAGTAAGCCAAAGAATGGCTGTACTACTTCTGAAACTAATCAAAATTCACTCTTGCTTATCCAAAAGGGGCTGAGGCTTAGTTTGTTGACAACATAACTTATTTTTCTAGGACTTATTCAAGGCATACTCAGTATTCATAAACAATGACTTCAAGTTTTACATAATTCTGAGCAATAAGGTTAAAAAAAAAAAAAAGGCAAATCATGTGAAGAAAGCAGCTACAGTTACAAACATGTAAGTGACAATGTAAGATACCACATACAGGTGGTATTTTTCTTCAAATGACTTTCTGAAAACACAGCTGCAAAGGCTTCTAGATTAGGCATCAGGGCTTGTCCTGTTGTCATTGTGGCAGAGAGAAACCTATGCTACAACTGAGCAAACTACCTCGTGCACTCCTCAGGCTGCGGTACTGTGAAGCTCCACCACAACTATGGTGGTTCTATTTCTGAACCATAGCGTTTAAACCCATACAAATGCAAATCATTCTTTACATATTTGTACTTAATGTATATTATTGTACACTATTTAATGACATAAAGTCATTCTTTACATATTTGTACTTACTTCGAACCAAATTCTCCCTCTATCTTAGGCTAGCACTGTAGCAAAATAAATAGTCCAGAATGGGCTTTTCCTGATGGGTGTAGTCCTGTTGGATACACTGACCATGAAATCAATAAAAGTGCCATTTCCTTTGAGAAAAACAAGTAAAGACAAGACCAGACAAGCAAATCATAAACTGAAAAGCTCATCTAAAAAATATAGTAAGCACAGCAAAGATTCTTCCATTTGTCTTACAGCAAAGACTCATTCTAGGAGTTAGAAGTACCCCAACAAAAACAATACGCTAATTATACTCATCTCAGAAGCTGAGCACAACCTTGCTGTTCTTCCATAAGACCCACGGCAGAAGCTTTGAACACTTGGAAGACAACGGCTCAGTGCAAAGCAGAGAAGGCCTGCCCATTACGAGCTGCTTTTCCAAAATGCGTAATTCCAGACATATGCTTTCTATATGCAATGGTATGTTGGCAGAGGATAATACGCCTCCGTAGCGTTATGATTCTGACTGCCTAGGCAGGTTGTCTTGCAGAACTGTACCACTAAGGTGACTGTCTCTTACGCTGAGCTCTCTTCGACGGGAGGTTTGGGGAAAAGCCCGCAGGGAGACACTGCCGAGTGCCTGTTGCCTGGGCTGTGCGTGCAGTCTCCCTGCAGGATGCAAAGCTAGGAGCACTCAATATAGTTAAAGCCTCTGGTCAACATTCTGAGCATTCATTAAGCCTTTCTGCATGGCTCCTAATGCTGTTTTCCATTAGCATGACTTTCAGAGGCAGAGAAAATAGTTATTAATGCTTCTTACAACAGTGGACTTACTTAAAGGTAGTACAAGCATTGCATTTTAGTCCCAAGGTTGAAGTTATGTATAAGGAGCAAGAAAATATCCAAGTACTCTGACACTTAGATGCCAAGCACATATATACTCTACCAGGACAAACTAGAGGCCAGGAATGTGCCTTTTCTGAAATTTTTAGTATATCAGAAGGACAAACTACTGCATTAAGAACCTTAGTCAAATGGACAAACAAGAAAAAAGCAACTCTCTAACATTTAAACCTTATGGGGAGAGACAAATTTATCCTAAAAAAAGCTAAGTCAATCCCAAGTCCAGTGCCCCAGTGAAATTCCTGGTCCGCCTACTACTGAGATTACAACACAGCTACCACGTGCACTTTTTCATATATATGGTGCAAACACCCAGATGTCAAGGCTAAGGAGGGTCATGGATGTAACAGATCTAACAGTTTTTGCTACCAGAAGGCTCTAATAACCTAAACAGAGCACAACAGAAGCAGACTGGACCAAACATATGCAGAGAAAAGTACTAGTTCAACAACAAAAAGATAGCATCAGCTGATATCTTTTCATGCTTCTCTATAAAATGAAAAGATTAGGACAGATAGGTCTGTTAAAATACTCAGTCTTGTATTTTAATGAAAAAGACATCACACGCAGCCCTTACCATACAGAACACATCTATACTGGGGCTGGGTACACTGCTGACTTCAGTAATATAGAATTACGAGTATGTGGATATCATAACTAGGAAACAAAAGAATATGTTTTTACAGTAGCTAATCCCTAATTTTTAATAAAATTGAATATTAAAAATATTTCTGTTGTGGTTTAGCCCTGTTCAGCAGCTCATCATTCCCCCCTCACCACTCCCCACAATGGGACAGGGAGGGCAATTAGGAAAGAAAAGCAGGCAAAACTCATGGACTGAGATAAAAACAGTTTAAGAGAACAACAGATGAAAAGAAAACAGAGATATAAACAAATTTAAAAAATAACAGAAATTACTGAAGCACATAATTTACAGTACAATAGCTCACAATGGATCCTGATGCCTAACTTCCACTCAAGTACCAAGAAACTACCCCTCACCCCAGTCCCCACTTTATATACAGAGCATGATGTCACATGGGATAGAATAACTTTTTGGCCAGTTTTGGTAAACTATGCCAGCTGTTGGCTAATTAGTGAACTATTCCATCTGTGTCCTCCAGCCACAGGTGCCACCAGCTCCAGTTTCTCTCCCAGCTCAGGTAAAAATTAACTCTATCCCAGCCAGAACCAGGTCAATTTCTTATAAAAATTAATGTTTTTTTTTATCTAGGTAACACATTGAAAAGTATACGTGTTCTGTAATTAGACAGTAAGAACTATACAGTTTCTAAAATAGAGATCCAGGTAGATATAAGAAAATAAGACATCATTTCTTCCCCCAACATAAGAAGGACGTGGATCTCCTGGAGCAAGTACAGAGGAGGACCACAAAGATGATCAGAGGGCTGGAGCACCTCTCCTATGAGCACAGTCTGAGAGAGTTGGGGTTGTTCAGCCTAGAGAAGAGAAGGCTCCGGGGAGACCTTATTGCGGCCTCTCAATACTTAAAAGGAGCTTATAAAAAGGGGGAGAAACACTTTAGCAGGGCCTGTTGTGATAGGATGAGGGGTAATGGTTTTAAAATAGAAGGAGGTAGATTCAGACTTGATATAAGGAAATATTATTTTACAATGAGGGTGGTGGAATACTGGCACAGGTTGCCCGCAAAGGTGGTAGACGCCCCATCCCTGGAAACATTAAAGGCTAGGTTGGATGAGGCTCTGAGCAACCTGATCTAGTTGGAGATGTCCCTGCTCCTTGCAGGGGGATTGGCCTAAATGACCTTTAAAGATCCCTTCCAATCCTAACGATTCCATAATTCCTGTGAAGGAAAAAAAAATGAAGGTAGAATTAGCTAATGCAATCCAGTCCTCTAGAAAAGCAAAGATGGAGTAACGGCTTTACCTACCTTGACTAAACCAGCAACCACAAACTAAAAGATTCCCCTTTTAAGTCTTACCATACTACATTTGATTCCCCTTTGGAAACAAGAAAACTTGTCAGATCTCCATCTGCAGTTCAGAGCTCATCTTTGCTTAAGGTGGGGGGGGGAGCAGTATTCTGGAGGTGTCACTAGACCACAAACAAGGCTGCTGCCTTCCTTCTACTATCCAACACAACTTAACACACTTCTGAAGCTTGCCTTTCCTTACTAGAACTGCAGGGGCCAAGAAATCAGTATGTAGCTCTAGCCTTATCAAGAAGCTCTGCCAGCTCCCCGAGCTACTCTCCACTTTAAATAATTTGTAATAAAACAAATCCCAAGACCATAAACCTGTTGACATTCTTCAGAAAGTTCACCACCTGATTATTGGGCCTTCATTTTTTAAATGACTATTACAGCTTCACAACAATTTTGGAGGTAACAAGGCAGGGCTATAAGTAATTTACTTATTATTAATGGGGAAAGCAGAAAATAAAGCATGCTTAAAGTATATGTTTCTTGACTTTAAACGACTGAACTTAAACCTCTTTCTTAAGCTTACTGTAAACTTGCTTCCTTCTACCCAACTCCTCACATCTTTCATTTGTTCTCTCAGTAGGTGCAAAGCCACTGCCCCCACCATTTGGCTGCTGCTCCTCGGGCCGGGCAGGCGCAGTCAAGGCAATTGCCCTGCCCTCCCTCTCTCACCTGTTTTTACAATCCGCCCTAACCTCCAAAGTCTCCAGGTCTAAAATCCGGCCAGCATTTCTGTTTTCTTTGTCCTGCCAGAGCTTCCCTAGCTCAAAGTACATATTTCTGCATTCTTATGTGTATGCATATGTCTATTACTGGAATAATTAAAGGGAATTTGGGTTCTGACTGTCTGTGCCCTCAGGGAAGAGAGAGTAACATCTGCTGCAATGACTACTTATTTCTTATTTTTCTGAACAAGGGGTTTAAAATGTTTATGCTTCATTGTTCAAACACACACATTGCATACAAATACAAGAAGGTGGAAGGGGAAAAAAAGACTGAACCCCCACCTAGATGAAAGCAGTTTCAGCGCTATGAGCAGTTTTTATATACTCAGAATCACTTGCAAGTTCTACAGAAATTATGCGGTGACAAGGTATCAGCCATGATATACAATTACAGCCCCTTTGAGTTTTCTTTCTCTCATACGCAGAAACACCATGAAACTAGAGCCCCAGATCATTCCAGAAGCAAACAAACAAAACAAAAAAAAACCAAACAAAAACTCAATAAAACCTACTTTGCAAAGTTACATTAGGCAGCTGAAAGAGATGTCATTAACCATACCTTTCCCACTTCTAAGGAAACAAACCCTTGACTCAAGCATCGTGTACGTGATGTTATAATATTTTTAAATTATACACTACCAGTCATTTGAGGATAATACAGTATTTAAAAATAGTAACTAAATATACTTAACTACAGTTTAAATTGACAAGAACTGTGCTTAAAAACTTTCAGTTGCCTGATCTTATGTACTAGATTTTGAACAGCAAACTTAAAGTGGCTGTCAAGTAAGAAAAAAGTTGAAACAGGATTTGCAAATCCTACTCTGCTTTAAAGCAAAAGCCCTACCAATCTTTACTAATTGTTCAAATTAGGAACAATAAAAAGAGCACGCCAGCATACTGCTATGAAGAAACAAATAACAATTAAAGAAAAAGGAGAATGGAAGAGCCAAAATTGAAGTGTCTCGGATTGGGGGACTCAGTTCTGAGGTTTCCCCCATGATTCATTTAAATGCAATACTGACTTATGTTTGTCTACTTGCAGATTGTATTCAGCTCTCATTCTCACTCCATTTCATCATTGCATACATCTGCTCTCATTATTTTCTAATGGAATATTCTTAAGTATCAGCCTGAATGGCATTACCTTGACATAAACTCAAACTCATTGCTGTACAAACACAGTAGGGATCGCAATCTGCCCTCTCCCTGTTTAGATTGTCCACTATCACAGCTGTGGGATACTGCTGTCCTCTTTGTAATCATTACATTTTGTTTTCTTGAAGCTGTAAGAAGCAGATTTAGCAACCTCACTCTTCTCAAATTGTGTATACACCTGGCTGTACAACAAATAGGAGCTCAGGTGCAGTGGATGCTTAGAGGAGAAAACAAACATAACCAAATATTTCCAGAGGGGGGCATCTGTAGAATTATAAGACAGATTTCAGGTGTCGTGCTTGTAAGGGCAATGAAGGAGCCTCCTCCATTGCATTTCATAGCTCAGATGTCTTCTGTACATCAGTAAAAATCTTAAAATGCATTAGAAGAACGAGCTTAGAAAGGAAGCAAAGAGATCTGAGGGATCACTGGAAACTACTAAAACCAATTTACTCTAGCAGGCTACACTTGAAGGAATGGTTTACAGGTTGTATCACTTCAACTCAAGATTCTTACGTACAAACACACACACATATTCAGGCAAAGGAGGAGGCATCCAGGCCAGAAACATAAAACACACACAAACTGTAAAAAAAAAAAAAATAAAAACAAACAAAACCCAAACCCAACAGGTTTAAGATTAAAGGTGACCAGAAGCCTGTCATCACATTAGAACCAGATTAAAGTACAGATGGGATAATGTTCAGATAAGGAAGCAGAAGAAGGTATACAACATAGAAACACAGACAGTGCAGTGCTAATGAAAGATGTTGAAGCAAAAATTCTGAGAGTTTAAAAAATATTTCAGGGAGTGTTCTGGACCAACAACATCATAATGAGAAAGCAGTAAGGCTAAGTCCACATGCTTTAAGAGACAGGGAAGCCTAGGGGACAGCATATGTATGGAAAGAATACGTTACGTAAGATTTAGACAGAGGCATAGAGGGAAAGACCAGAATAATGATGGGAACACACCAGGGAGAAGACAAAGAGGAAGAGAAAACCTTAGGGAAACATAAGAATCACTATGCGGCACCAGACTGACATTCCTTCTGTTTTAATATCCTGTGTGCATCAGTGCAAGATGGCCCGGAAAAAAAGCTTTAAGCACTGGTAATCAGTCAAATCCGAATATTATGTCTCAATCCAATCTTTAAAAATGAGGAATGGTCTAAACCTGAAACAGGTAATTTAAGAGCAGAAAAGGAGAGAGTGCAGAAAACTAATCAACGTAAGAGATATAAAATATAAAAAAATATGAGAAGAGTGTGAAAATTCTGAGGCAGAGAAAACCAGCAGTGAATGAAGGAGAATGAACCAAGAGAGACTTTCACCCAATTTACACCCTGCAGGTCAGCTGATCCACACTTCAGGCTAGGGACTCAAGCATCAGGATAAGCAGAGATGAGCACAATACTATAATAAGGATTTCTTCTGAGCTGCGAAAACTACACCATGAAGCTCAGATGTGTTTTGATGCATGGAAATACTACTTCCTACATCTGCCCTTCCCGATACTGATGAAAGATTTGTTTTGCACTTGGAAGGTTCTGCCAGTCAAAAACCAGTAACTTCACACCTTAACCAGCACACAGCCCACATGATCTTCCCAGGGATCACAGCTCTCCCTTCCAGTTACCAGCTCTGGCCCCTGTGCTGCTGCTGCTTGCCTTCCTGAATGTGACACTGGGGGATGGACTGACTGCCTAACACACTTGACATCCTTAGTCATGCCCTCTCTTCAGAGGGACTTAACCTTTCACTTTTTAACACTTACATTCTGGCTTTAGCAACCAGCCGCGGAATTCATTTTGAAAGAAATCACATTGTATGGTTATGGCAAACCAGTATTTGGTGTCAACATGAAGTTTTGTAAAGAAACCTGCTCAATTTTATATATGTATTGTAGGGAATAGAAGCATAAAGCCAACTGCCTAGAGACAGTTATAATAATGCAGTGTTATTTTTGTAGGAAATATCTATGTTTTAATTAGTAAGATCTTGTTTCTAGAACTGACCATCTCGTAATGACTTATTCTTATTTATGTTGACATACAAATGTACTAAACTTCCTCATTTACATTATTTTAGCATAATACAATTTATTGAATCTATCAGTTCTGCCCAAGACTATAGTTCTTAAAGTGTTTTCAGGTTTGAAGATATTTCATGCAAAAAAATACAAAAACCAACAGAACAAGTCATATTGTAACACAAAGCACATACAGGGTAACACATACAGGTAAGAGCTTGGAGCCAAGACTTCAAAGTGGAACACACTCCCCACCTCCTCCACCACAAAAACAAAGGATACCCCCAAGCCAAAAAAAAAAGAAAGTGACAAGCAAGAAAAAGAAAAGGAAAAACCACAACCCCACAAACAACAGAACAGCATTTCTCTTTGTAGAAATTATTTTGTTCTAAGAGGCACTGTCAAATTCCAGGTATTTGTCATTATTAACAACTACTTTAGTAGATTTACTATAGAGCTAGTTGTAAAATGGTGAGCTCCTACTTCTCAGAAATGATAAAGAGGAACCACATTTCTTTGTCCAGAAAACCTTCAGAACAAAACCTGAAGGGAGCACTGTGAGTGGAAAGACAAGCTTATGATGAGTCAAAGTGTGTTCTCACCCGAGTGTGACAAATTGCCATGTTACAAGTGAGTATCTCCTGTTCAGTCACGCAAACAAAATCAGCTGCTATTCAGCATCCTACAGTCTTGTCAACAGCAAACGAGTAGTGCCACAGAAGGCAGGCAGGAAAACATATGAAAAAAAAGAAATCACTTTGAAGAAACACTGACTGCCCTTCTCTACTTCAACCCATTCTGTCAAATAAACACAAAGTATCTCCAAAAGTTTATTTAAGAAACTGAGGGAGAAAAGGGAAAATTAACAAGTTTTTCCTCCATACCTCTAAGATTCCTGCAAATTGTAGAGCTGGCCCAAGGATGGGCCAGGTTTTCCCCATATCTCTCAACCAGTGCAATAGCCAGCAGAAGGCAACATTCAGTGACAGGCAGTAAGGGGAGCAGGTGTCACCAAGTGAGTGCAAGACAGGCTTCGTAAATGCTGCGCAGAACCTGGAAGGGAAGACCACTGGAACAAGTCTTTCCAGAAATTTGGTCACTACCAAGTATGAAAACAGAGTTGCCCAGGATCAGAAGGCCAGTCACCATTTTTCATGAACTAGCAGTCTAAGTCACTTCAGAAGTAACCAAGAAGAAATGAATTAAGGACGTTTCTTGCAAAACACAGAGCCAGGCTGTGGCTGCTGTGAGAGGCCAGGCAGGCTGCGCAGGCACCATTGCCAGTGGTGGAGCCCCTGGGGCCAACCACACCACACAGCAACCTGCTGGGCTGTAACAAATGCGCAGCCGTGAGCCCTGTGAAGAGCTAGGCACAAATGGGTTACACCAAGACAAGTTAAAAACGGCCAACTCAGCTCCTTAGCCGTGCAATGCTCACTAGCCATATACATGCTCCTCCTCTTCAGTCAATACTTGCTAGCTTTGGACATGTTGCAATACAGTTGCTGAAGAGGGAGAAGAACTGAATTCACCTGAACTAGAGAGCTTAAAACTTCAGCTAAACATTATTTGCACTGTGCCAAATTATTTAGAAACAATGGATATGCTTCATTAATGTCTATTCAAAGGGGCAGATCAGTAGAATACTCACACTGACGCCTCTCAATGGAAGGAACAGAATATAACTTAAACACCCTAGAAAAAAAATTAAAATAGTCTTGTGGCAAAAAAAAATAAAATAGAGGGAAATCAAAGCAATATTGTGTTTCCTTTTGTCTTTAAACACACCAAAACTTCTAGAAGATAACAGAACTGCAGCTGCTTAGGCACCCTATTTCTTGTTTGCTGATCTGTTTCTTTAATACATTCCAGTTTGGTTGTTTTACAAGCTTTCAGTAAAAAAAAAAGCCCATCTCTATTAAAAATATATCTCTTTTGAAGAAGAAGGAAAAAATAAAAAAGAACAAAGCGTCCAGATTTTAATTCCATCTGCTTGCTTTGTACAGCTAGTGGAACGTGGCAGGAGCCTCTCACACATTCTGCTGCTTCGTTAACAACCAGGAAATTTCACATGCTCCAAATTTCCACACTAGGGCAAAAGGGAGGAAACCAGCCCTGGAAAGGCTATGGAAAGGCTCATAGGACATGTCTGTGCAGCTCACTAGCCATTGCAGTCACCGCTGATTTTCAATTACCAGAAATTTATTAAAATTATTAACATGCTATGATGGTCCAGCACTTGGCTGGGAGGCCAAAAGATTTGTAAATTGATGCTTGCTTTAAAACATGATCACTTAAACAAAAAAAAAAGCCAGTACGCAAGTCCTTTGCTTAGAGAATTCAGTACCTGTCATATACTGGTTTTAATGGGAATGCACATCAAATATAACAGGTAATTCAGGGAAATAGTAAAAGGATAGTATCTTTCAATCTTCAAAGCTATAATTTTTAGAATTAACTACAAGCACTTGAAAGTTGCCATTCCCCAGCAGGCGTTTAGTCTCCTGTACAAAACGAAAGGCAAACCTAATTTGATACAAAAAGTATACAACCGGTGGAGGAATTATTTTCCTCCTTAAGAGGTGCTGGTTCTTGGCAGAGTAGTGCAAGCAATCTCATAGTCCAGCTGTCTAGGCAAACCAAAGTTGCAATATCTAGCAATCAACTTTTCTACGCTGATGAATCATCTTTATTTAAAGGAAAACCCAAAAGAGGATAGGGGATGGAAAGCACTACAACTCAACCCCACTGCCGAAGCTGGCAGATCTTTAAAGTGTGTTTTTGAAAGCCAGTAAAAAGAGAAGGAAAAAGCAATAAAAACTGTGCAGCTTAGTAGAGTTCTATTAGCTTAAACAGTAGTTTGAAACAAGACTAGGGGAAAGAGAAAAGAGTAAAAACAAGAACAAGCTCATACACAATGTATCCTTCTTCATTCAGCCCACATGTTATTTCCTCTTGGTGCATGTTAAATGCGTGCACTCCATATACAAACCACATGATAAAATGAGCAGGGCAATGTACTGAGTCTATATTACTTAGACAAACATCAAGCAGGGGAATTCTGTGGTGGTTAGACAATAAGGTTAAGAAAATATATTTCTTAAGATTCCTGAACCAAGGAATCAAAAAATAACTGCTATTTTTCTTTTCTGGTTAACCTCAAGTAGAAATGAAGGGTTTATGTTCACTTTTTCTATGGATTGAGACATGTTATTTTTGAGCATGTTTATTCAACAGATAACTTCTTTACAGCACTCTATGTACTTAAAATATCACTAAATACAGCTTCTAAAATTATGTCAACTGATGCTTTTTTTGTTGAGACAGCACAACCTTAAATTCTGATTACTTTATAGGAACATAAAAGAATGTGATTTGCCCAAGAACAGATGATCTCAGCTGTACCCTTAACATCAGTTAAGTCAAGTTCACAACTGACCTTTATTTCTGATAGAAAAGCTTAAGAAATTAGACTTTATACAGGCAAAGTGTAGGACAGTCAAGACTTACAAATTCACACCTGGCATCGGAGTTGGGTCAATTTTTTATCTCCAGCTAACTCTCACACACTGGTAGGCAGTTGGGATGGCCCCTTCAGTTCTACATCACAGATGGGGTCTGCCCACAGCACGAGTTTTTGGCTGAGTGTGTGAGTTTTAATGAATCTGATAGTTTCAAAGTTCAGCAAATGTGAGAAGGAAACAAGGTGTCACTGTAACTACTTTTACACTTTTTTTTTACTTTCTTTCCTTTTTTTTTTTTTTTACTTAGTAATAAAATGTCAGCTCCACAGAGAGCTATCACAGAGGTTCTGTAAAATGAGTGTCTAAGTGCTTTGAAACCTATGGAAATATTTAGACAAACATTACATTACTCAACAGGTTTGCTTTGTCTTTTGTGTAAGAATAGTTCAACTTCTATAAACAGTTGCTGTTTCTCATAGGCATCTTATTTTTCTAAACATTGCTTGACTATGATTTACCCCTCACTGCTCCTACGCAAAGGAAATTTAGTTTCCACAACCTTCTATAACTATTTAGGTTAAACACATCTCTTTACTATATTAAGAGAGTGTGCTTTCCAAGAAGAAACTGACCATCAGAAAACCCTGATACACTTTACGGGCCTAACATTTCATATCTATGTGCACATGAAAGCATATCCACATAAAACAAAATTTAATAAAAATGAAAATTTTAAGGCTCTATCTTTAATGACTAGCTTATTTCAGCCCTTTTCTTTCTTAATTCCTAAATTATTTCAAGCATAAATATACTTATTTACACATTGTAAATATATGGAAATGTATTCAAAGACCAATAATCTCACACTATGATTCCCTGTGTGTCCTTTCTGTCACTCACACTTTGTTTCCTGCCACCCAATTCTATAAGTTGCACACAATTTATAACTTCTTGACTCTAACACCTCTGTTGGACTTACACTAGCACAACTGATAAATCCTCAGTAAATGCATGTAACATATGCAGACAGATTTATTTATTTTTTAACTTTTTTTTTTAAGTCTGAATTTCCACAAACTAGCACACCTTTGCACATCTGGAGGCACACTCCTCCCTGAAGAGAAAAAAAACTTAAAAGAGGGACAATGCATCATCACAGTTAGTCCCACCACAGAAAGCACTGTCAATCCATCCCATACGTAAAGGTCTGCTTTTATATCAATCATCTGATCTCTGTGATAGTTCTTACCAACTTTAAACAATGAGAAAAGGAAACTTCTGGCTTCAAAGGAAAACACAAAGTGCCTCATTACAACAGATCTTAGAGCTGGAACATTTTTATATCTACAGTACATTTATTTATTTTAATTCCAGGAGAGAGAAAAGGTGCATTACGCATTCCTAACATTAATTATGCAGATAAACAAATTACAACATGATTACTACTATTGTGTATGAAAGAGATAAAATGAAAGAGATTTTTAGATCGCATCAAAAATCCTTTGAAAGTGCACGCATCTCCTCTGCTTCTGCAAATTCTCTTTGCTCTTCCACTGACAAAGTACTTGAATAAAAATTCTCAACTGATGGGTAAAATTCTTACCATTTGATATCAGGACATATGTCATGGTCTTTCAGCTAAAACTCTTTAACTGGGAATATCAGTGATAGAAATAGTATACGCCTCTCTGCAAAAGGTAGCCTGACAGGATCATCACCTAAGAGAGCAATTTTTGATGGGCAGTGGGAAAGAAAGCAAGCTCTTTCAGGAGATACACTCCCTTTCCATATCTCACCATGACAACTCCTGGGGACTACTTTTTCTTTTTATTAGTTTTTTGCAGCTGTTCATCCATACGCTACACTAGACTCTCACTCCATTAGATTTATTTAATAGTTTATACTCCATCTACCATGCCTCTCAAAGGAAGACAAATCAAAATAGTACATTGCTATTTTGGCATACTAGAAACTACATAAAAAGGCTTCAGTCAGTTATAAATAAAACAAAAAAAAGTTGATATCTTTGTAAAGTTAATACTGAGTTTACAAGCTTTAAAGTACATAACACTCAATACCACTCAGCCTTGCTGGATGTTCGGCATCTCACACAGCATTTAGCTCTGGTGGATGCAATATTATTGTAAGATTACTTTACAGAATAAGGTATTAATGCAGCACTCAAAGGTTTCAGAGCCGTTAAGAATTGATTTCAGGACACTGTGTTGGTCTGTGTTGATGTCAATGGATACAGAGGGCATTTTCCTATAGGCGTTCATGAAGTCAGTAGATGCCACAGGAAGAAAACAGAAATCGGGAAGAGGACTGATTGAATCTTGCCAACTCTTACTGCAGAATTATTTCACAGTAGCTCTTCTCACACACATCTTTTTTTAAACTTTGATACCCCAAGTAGCCCATTTCTAACACACAGGTTCAAAGACAAACCTCTCAGTCATCTTTGGTATCATAACTTCTGTTTTCGCCTTAGCTAGCAGTCTTGCAACTACAAGTCAACTGCTGTGTGTCCACACCAGTTACGTTACCTAGCTATCACATACCGTATATGCATTACAAATATGTTTCTACATGTGTTTTCTAAGATTTACCGATAATTCCCGAAAGATTATTGTGCTGCATACGAACCACAGCTTGTCAGAATATTTTTAAGTAAAGGAAAACTTTTTCAAGATATGTCAGCTCATAAAAGCTAAGTATGTCATGGATATCAACTGATTAATGATATTTTGACCACAAAGGTCAAGGAGGAGTCTGGCATTGAAAATCTTACTAAATCTCATACTAACAATCTGACAATAAATAGAATCATAGAATCACAGAACGGTTTGGGTTGGAAGGGACCTTCAAAGGTCATCTAGTCCAACCCCCCTGCAAGGAGCAGGGACATCTCCAACTTGATCAGGTTGCTCAGAGCCCCATCCAACCTGGCCTTGAATGTTTCCAGGGATGGGGCATCCACCTCCTCTCTGGGCAACCTGTTCCATTGTTCTACAACCCTCAGTGTAAAAAATTTTTTCCTAGTATCTAATCTAAATCTACCTCCCTCTATTTTAAAACCATTACCCCTAGTCCTGTCACAACAGGCCCTACAGAACAGTCTCTATTTCCAACATATATTTATAGCAAAAAGGAATTGGCTTTGTTCAGTAAACTCCAACTGTGACACTATCTCTGGCTACATCAAAAGATGCAACTGAAACAAGGTGACAGAGGAGGTCTCTGCCCCCAAAAAGCCTTAGCATAGTAACTTAGAAAGGGAAGGACATCAGTAGAAATTAAATACGACAGCAAACACTAATAGTCTAAAAGGCAGGACCAAGATAAATTCAAGCTACTCTCCTAAATATTTGCTGAATGAGATTCATAAACCAATAATTTTTTAAACCACTTCTAAAACGTGGCTCTGGTAACAAGTCTTAATTATTTGCTTTTACAGTTTCATATACCAAAAAAAAAGTACATGCAGTGATCCCTTAGTTTGTGAAATTAAGCGGTTAAGTGCCAGAATTTTAACTGTGCTACTTTAATTTACAACATTGTGTATGTGTGCTATGAAAAAAAATAACATTTTTTTTCTAAGTACACTATATACACAATATGAATGCTAAGAAAACTAGATATTTCATCAGAATAAATAATACTATTCAGTGTATCAATAAATGAGTGATAAAGCTCCCTCCTTCACAATAGACTCATGGTTTGTAGTTTGCAGGTACAGAATGTAACCGCTTTAGTTCATTCTCCAATGAACTGGAGAAAGGGACAGCTGGCACCATTCATCTTATTAAATCATTAAAATGCCAGAACAAAAATACTTTCTGTAGAAAACACAACATTATTTTCTTTAACTTTATAAAAAGAATGGAAACAAATCTTTATTCAATTAAAATTAAATAAATCCCAATTCATTGGAACAAAAAAAAAAATGCATGTGCTTTCTTAGAAAAACAGGAAGAATGCAGTATGTTATATAATCTTAATCCCTACATCCTCATAGCTGCAAACTATTTGGAACTCGTTCTAAGTTGCAACACTAATGGAAAAACCCCAATTCAAATAAATAAAAAAAAAATCAGTTAGGTTATTAAATGCCTCATGTTTTTACAGACATCATCTTGCAAGTGTTCTACACTTTGTTCCCACTGTTCCCCAGAAGTCTGTCCCAATACTCAAGATGACAACCACATGTATGAAGAAACTGACTTGGTGAAGCAAGGAACTCACAGTGGAGGTCCCATGCAAAAAGGCTGTATGTATGAGGTGCGAGCAGGGACAAGGTGCCCTAGGAGGAATTTAGAAACACCACATGGGCATGTAAGGATTGTGTCAGGTCAAACAAAGTTCAATAGGAGTTAAGACTTGCATGGAATGTCAAGGGCAACAAGATCAGCTTGTACTGCTACAACAGTAATGAAAGGTCAAACAGGGAAGACATAAGCCTGTTGCTGAATAGTGCAGGTGATCTAGTGTTAGCAGACACAGTCCCTCCTTTGTCTCAGTCTTCACCAACAAGGTCTCAAAGGCATCTGGTGTTTAGCGAAGGTGTTCAAGAACTACCAGCAGTAGATGCAGCCTTAGTCAGCGATGACTTGCAAGATCTCAACCTACATAAATTAATGGTATCAGAGAAACTACATCCACTGATACTGAGATAACTGACCACTCTTCATCTCTGAGAAGTCATAGAGATGAAGGAAGGTACTCAGAAACCGCAGAAAAACAAATGTGGCAACTTGCTTAAGTTCCTGGGAATGTTATGAAGTTAGTCCTCTTGGAATGTGCTGTTCTGGACATACAGAGGAGAAGGTCATGACTGAGACTGAGAACAGTCAGCATGGATTTGCCAAGGGTAAATCATTCCTGACCAACCTAATTGCCTTCTATAATAAAATGACTAGTTTTAATGATGAGGGGAAAATCAGGGGATGTCATTTATCTCTAGACTTTCAATATTGTCTCACTGCAAGTTAGGATGTTATGGTCTGTCTCTTCAGTTGGGCAACCAGATGGGTAAAAAGGCAGTTGGATGATCAAGTCCAGAGAGTAAATGTTTAATGCACCTTACTCCACCGTGAGGCCAGTAACAACCAGAATATTGGAAGGGCTGATCCTGGGACCTGTCCTGTGTAACACCTTAATCAACAACCAAGGGGAAAAAAAACAGAGTGGCATCTGCAAAATTTGCATATAACACTAAATTCAGAGAAACAGTTAAGCTTTAGGCTGACATCCAGAAGGATGGGCTGGAGGAATGGGCCAAGAGAAACCTCATTAAATGAAGTGTGCACATGCAGTCTCTCACACAAAGGAAGAATCCCATGGAACAATACAGGCTGGTTGTAATCACAGAGGAATATGAATCACTCACCTATAAAAATGACACCTTCAGCACCAAATTGTGATCAAACTTTGCTAGCCTAGTTGTTTCTTACTTGTCTGGAATACAGTCCAGGTTACTATATAACAGCACTGAATCAATTTATTTTTTTTCATACCATTATACATTAAAAATGAGGTTTCACTGATGACATTACATAATCTTTAGCCTAATTCTGGAAATTTTTTTTGCCCTTATCCCTTACCTTTGTATGCAATAACTGGGTGCTCAGCTCTGTGGCAGCGGGTATCTTCTGTTGTTGTTGGCTCCAGTATTCCTAATACCCCAAGTCCTGCCAACAGCAGTGTGAGGAGGCAGCTTCCTTTCATGGTGGTCATGCTGTCCTCCACAGCAGTCACTTCTTTTAACTGGCTACCCTTCTTGCACTCATGTAGGAAAAGCACCTGGAGAATTAAAAAAAAATCTACTCAAGCACAAGAGCAAATCACAGAAAAAAAAAAATTAGACAATTCTGGATGTTTAAAACAAAACAAAACAAAGCAACATCACTTTCTGTCTGTGTGGTATTTGACTCCTCCAAAAGTATGCTATCAGCTGCTCCTCTAATTACTTCATAAACTTATCATCAGTTCCACAATTTATGAATATTGATTTCTTTTACCACCCAGCAGGATTCAAAAACTGTTACTCATTTCTCCCCTCTACTACTTTAAAGTTTCATTTTGTAATGTGTGCAGGGAAAATAATGTTCTGTAACATTTTTTATTTTATTTTTCTTAGATACAGCAAATGTATCTAAATTTATGTTCCACATTCACTTGGTTCTACTGCCCCTCCCTCTGCCTTCCTCACGAGGAAAGATTGCCTTGATTCCTTGTGAGTATAAGGCAGGAAAGGAATTGCTCCTTCATGTTACATACCGACAAAACAACGCCTCTAGAGTGAGTATTTTTTGCCTATCCCTACAGTATGTATGGCACAGCATGTATAGAAAGCAGCAGGACAAGGTTCACCTCAGGGCTCTGATAACATACTTGTGCTTTACAGGAGGGAGGGTCAGTAGTTCTGACATTGGCTTAACGCCTACACATTTGCCAAGACTGATGATGAAGTTTCATATTGCAGATGCTGAAGACCCCTTTCTACTAATATTTAGACACCAATCAACAATGCAATGTTTTTAATTCACTACCAGAATAAAGTTGAAGCTTCAAATCCGTGATTTTTTTGAAACATCCAATAATCAGACACTTATTTTATAAGTAACAGAATATTCACAGCGTCAATATCTTTTTAGATCCAATCCAATTCCTTTAGCTTTATTGTAACAAACATTACAAGCAGTTACAACCTAATATCGTGGCCCAAAAAACTTTCACCAGTGGCAGCTTTACTGAGTCCCACAGGCTTGTTTGTTGATAGCACACAGTTACGAGACATCACTGCCCCTAAGGGGGTTAAAACTGGAGATTTGAGATAACTCCATAAGATCTCCAACTGCTTATTAATGGAGCAATTCAGGAAAAAAATAATCAGCAATATTGACTTCTAATACATTTGATCTCATTGAATTGCAGTGCACTGTTTAATAAGGTGGAAACTTTCTACTTGTGTAAAATAAACAGCCTAAACACATGAAACAAAGGGCTGTTAACTAAAATAGACTCCACAGTAAGACCAGCGTGTTTTAAAAGCTACACTCAGAAAGAAGAATGGGTAGTAAACCTGGCTTCCTAATAGTACTGTAGCCCCAGCCATCGTAAGATGAACTGCTTTTCTCTTACCACTGTATTTTGCTGCCTTTAGAAGCCTTCCAGTTAAGATCTGGACACATATAATCCTCATTAATTTAAACTAAAATAAAAAGATCAAAGACATAATACATCTGAGCAGTATACAAATTTAATAGTCAATTTTAGCTTCCCTGCTAAATTTGCTTATGCTTCAGGGGAAAAAAAAAAAAAAAAAAAAAGAGGGGAGGGGAAGCTTCTAGGCAGTTAAATTCATAATCCTACCTTTCTAGGTAGTGTATCTTATGATATAAGATGTCATGTTCCAACATGAATCTGTCTCTATAAATTTCTTGTGGCTCACAGCACGCGGCATCTGCTCATAGAAATTCTGTGCACTCACCTATAGGGGCATAAAGCGTCTGTTCCAATGTTTTGATAGCTCATTTTCTGCAAGGGTGACATTTCAAGCATTATGCACTATTCCTATCCAAATTTAATCAGTTTATGTGGGTTATATCATAGCTAATGGATATTACTAACTTGCAGATCATACAAATACATTACTAACAGCTAGTTCTAATTCCAGTTTCTGTAAGATTATGAATGTGTATTTAGGAAGCAAAATGAAGGACAGGTATCATATCACAGACTCTCAAAAGCTGTTTTCTTGCATACAGTACAAAAGCAGATATTCCAACACCTAGGAATATGGTACTTTCACATTAAAGAAACACAAACTTTATTTCTTTTAATTTGTAAAGTCTCAGAAATACTCATGAATATGTGAATACAATGGTCAGAAGTTAAACAAGACTAAAATGAACCATTTGTACTGGAAGCTCAGTTTTGTCTCTCTCCCTGGCTGTAAATGAAGCCCTATGGTCTTTATGTAACAGGTTTCTATATCCCAGTCAAGTTTCAAAGAACAACTCTACCCAGGACACAACAAAAAGAGAACCCTATTTCTCCAGAAAGAAATAAAAGGATCCGTACTCTTCATCTAGATATTAAAACTGTACATATTCATGGATGCCGTGGTTTCCATTACAAAAAGGATGCTCACTGTCATGATACTAATCCTAATATTGATAAGAACTAAGATGTAAATGGTGACAGGTTTGATGTCTTATATCCTGCAGGTATCAAGAGGATTTCTCCCCACCTCTCCCCTGTGTGCAGAACTCAGTAACAGAAGCAAAGATTCCTTCACAACAATACCTTTCCTCAGCCTCTAAAGCCAAACAGCATCCCGTGGAACGACAGGCTACTTACATGCCATAGTTGGTCTCTGACATAGTTGCTTACATGTATAGTCAGGCTGTGGGGAGCATTTGGAGGGCAAATAATTATTTTCCTACATAGCTGAACTCCTACCCTTGCTGCATGCATCTCATGGTAAAAATGGAGGCAGGAAATACTGAATGAGAATATCCAAACGCAAGGTCAGACTTTGAAGGAGCAACAAAGAAGGATGTGAATGCACTTCTGATAAAATCTTGGAGAAAAACTGTAAGAGTTTATGTTTCTTTCTACCTCAACCTCTATCTGTTTAAATGTATTGTCCTATTTTATTAATTTAAGTGTATTCAGTATTCTAGATGTATTAATTTGAATGTATTAAATACATTGTGGGGAACTGCAAATAGAGGCTTACTTGCAGCTACTCAGCAGAGAGTCTTCAAAGACCCTAATCAGACAAGAGAACAGTAAATCAAAGGACAAGATAGAAACCTCATCACAAGTTCTAGCATCTTAAAGGATGAGCTTTAAGTCAGCTGAGCAATCAGGAACAAAAACTCACTACCCATTTCATTACACTACAGTATGCAAAGAGGGAGAAAGAAAAAGGAGTCTGTGGACTGCACCTAATACACCACTAGAGGTTTAAAAAAAATAAAAATCCCCAAACAAGCAAAAGAAATAAAAACAAAACAAAAAAACAAAGCACACAAACAAAAACCAACACCCTCCACTCAAGAACCAAAAAGCCACACACCTCCAACCTTCCAAAAAAAACCCCAAAAACCCTGTAAAGAAAACACACACCTTCAACATGTACCCACAGTCTGAACGGATTAACAGACATCTTAGAAAAGCCTTCAAAACCAAATCCTTTTCCACAGAACTTGCAGGGGCTGGATTGCTCCCTCCTGCACATCTTTGAGCAAGGACTGCCACACAAGTTCCACCTCTGCCCAAGATACCAGCGGTAAGAGCGAGCCTGTGCAGGCAGCACCCAAATTCTGTACCCACACAGCTCTGGAACAGTGAAACTGAGAGCCAGAAGTCTGGAAGCAGGCAAAGGAGTCTTTCCTGAAAGAGGCCCTTCTCCTTACTGAAAGTGCAACAATTGTGCCAAGAATTGTGATAGTTAGCCTGGCGTGTAAGATGCAAAAATGAAGAGAACCCTAAACATGAAAAGTTTAGGCTAGTTTCCTTCATTTCTGTGTAATTGCCACATGCAAATCTCTCTGAACAATGAAATATAATGGCCAAGTCAAAACTCTTCAAAACATATCTGTAAGAGTGACGCTGACCGTCTTTTTAACTACTGCTATACATTTGGGAACCAGCACATTGACCTATATTATTTGTATAGTTTTTCTAGCACAGATCTTTAATCAGACTTCTGACAAATTGTATTTTACAAGTCAGTAAAACAATCTGAGGATTTAAAAAGAAAAAAAAAAAAGCAGAATAATAACATGTAATATATTTCAATATATTAACTTATTTCTATTTGAGGAGAGTCTTGTGCACTTATTCTCTGCTTCATTCTTTTTTTTTTTTATCTAACTTGCCTGGAAGAAATGAGGTCCTTTAGGTAAAGGCTTTGTTTTGTTGTTGTTGGGTTTTGGTTTTTTTTACAAACATAGTATTTCGTTTCTCCATCAACAGTATTTGTTGGGGAAAAAGAAGAGGGAAAAAAATAACAATTTAAGATTTTCTATTTTAGCTGAGCCAACAAAAGATACCTATTGCTAAAGAGCAAAAGCGTGAACAACTCGGCATGCAAGGCATGTAACTGCTACTTCTAGGTCCAAATAGATTTACTTAGAGACTGTTCTCTTCAGGCACTGAAATCATATATTTAAAATGAAATAATCAGGATGTCAATATTTCTAGATCAGTTAAAATACATCGTGCTGGAAGTAGAACTTACTGAACGTTTGATTAAAATAAGCTGCTGTATAAAAAAAAAAAAAAGAGAGTTGCCACACTAACAGCAGCTGTCCAGCAGCAAAGATCTTTTCACATAATTATCTTTGCTTATTCTGTGTGTGTCAGGTTAGCTGCACTTTCAGTGAACGATGAAGTGAACTCATGTCAATATGAGTATACAAAGAGCAGAGTTTGGTATGGTTAAAAGATGCCAGTTTCAGGACTGGCTCTGTGTATGTGAACCCACTAGCAGGGCTTAGGGTTCTTTCCACGCACACCAGTGTCTACTCTCACAGACCCTGCTCACGTAATTTGCTGTGGGAGACTCATTCCACCTTCCCTGGGTGCTTTGCTCCACTTTTTGGTTTGCAAAACAGTGAAAGTTTGATAAAAATTTACTCATGCTAGCTAAGTACTCCACATAACATGCACCTTTGTGCACAAGCGTGAAACTGAAAAAAGTACTTGTCTAATGAAACAGACTATACATTATATGGGTTCATTAGAACAGAATAATGAGCTTAAAGAAAGAAGTTGTCCCATATTGCTAACTGCACACACTTTAAAGTAGTTAGTAATAATTATTTCATCTTTGGTCATGTCAATTTTATTAAAAATACCTAGTTTGTCTATTGTACTGCTAGTGGCACCTTTTTAAAATTTATTAAAAGAATAGAATATTTGCTTGCTTCTGTAATTGATGAGCAGACAGGGAGAATTATTGTTTCCTCATACTGTTGTGTATTGCTAGTAAAGCATACAGACAAATCAGGAGAGTATCAGCTGTCATATGGTTATAAAACTGGAATACATGAACACCTCTACCATATAGCTCAGTGACTTTTTCTGCAATGGGTCTTGATTTTTTAAACTCAAACTACTCAAATTCATTCAAACCACTTGAGAGGAAGATTGCTAGAGAAAGGAATATGTAAAAAAGGCCCTGTCATCACACCTACCAAAAATCTAACTAAATTCCCAGGCAATGGGTATGCTCTCAATTCTCAGTTCGGCAACACCACTAGTGATAAGCCCTGGAGCCCAGGAGGAAAAAAGTGATGAAGGCAGGTGCGGGGGGATCAAGAGGGCTGCATCTGTCTAAAACAACAGTGCTCCTCTCTCCTCTAGTGAAAAATGTCCATGTTGTGTATCCAAGACATTCACATTTCACTTTTTTCACAAATGAATTGTGAGGGGTTTTTTTTTTAGCCATCGCTCCCCTAATAATATATAGACACAAGGTGGATAAATAACAAAACTCATTTAAATCTTGTTTCCAAAAACACCAACCAGTTGTTTTTACTACAGTAATTAATCCCGTTCGCCTGTCAAATGCACAAATAAAAGCTTGCCTCTTTATAATATAATTACTTTGAAATACATCCCTTACTCAATATAGCTTTAGAAAAACAATTTGTATATCACGCAAATACACAATTAGATTAGAGCAATAGCTCAAAGATCACCTCATTAAACATCAAGATGAGATTGGAGGCTATAAAGTTTCTTCAGTGAAATAAGCTGTACACTATGGTGTCTCATCGCTGGACCCAGCAATGCAGGCTGTTTGCTATGCAGCAAAGTAACATATTCTAATTTTTATTCTCATAAAGTGAGAGTCAGCTTCAATTAACAAACTGATTACGGAGTTCCTTCAGCTTTTTTTTTTTTTAATATTGCTGTTCATTTCTGCAGTAGCATGAATTTCAAGATCTGCAAGAGGCAGTCACCCATCAGCTGTCATTGAGTAACGCAGTCAAAAATCAGTCCTTAAATTCATAGTGACATTCTGCCAAAAGCCTGCTAATATCTGTAGCTGATTGTGACAATTCATAAAAGAGGAATCTGTCATCAAACATAGTTCTCTAGTAGTGCTCAAAGAGCTGTGGTACTCGTGATTCTACAAAGAAAGCACTGCTTCAAGAACACTGGCCTGTGTGAAGCAGGAAATTTGTAATAACACCTGAGATCTCTTTTATCACGTTGTGAGCTTATCTGCCTCACCAGTGGGGCATAGCACCGTGGACCACATCCTCCTCAAGCGAGCACCAGCCAACTCAGCAGGTCCACACAGAAGAGCACCTCAAGCAGCTTAGAGGTAAGAATAAAGGTAGTCCTATCAGCGCAGCCTAGGCCCAAGTTCCAGCAAAATCTCAGCTCCTTTTTTTTTCATATCCCTTTTTCTCTTAGCTCCTCAGCCTTTCTGGTATCCTCCTAAGCCCCAGATCCCCACCTCTAGTGTTCACAGCCAGTCTCCCAGTCCAGTCACCAGCACATCTTCCCCCATGCATTGCCTGGGACATCCACTGAACTGTGACCCGCAGTCTGGCCACCAGAAATCAGCACAAGGCAGTGGAAGGAGGGTTTCTCCTCCTCAGAGAGATGATAAAGCCAGCATAATTTTTCCTTTACAAAGTAACTCTAATGGAAAAACAAAATGGTAATCATTGTTTGCAAATAAAGGTCTGAAGAGTGGAGAAAGTTGAAAGGAAAATCAGAGGAAATTTAATAGACAAAAGGAAAGGCCTGAAGTGAGAAAAAATGAACCAGGAGAGGGCAGAAGTGTCAGCTAGTGCAGGAAAAGGAAATGGAGAGGGAACAACTGTAGCAATTCAGGGATCTACACACACATCTCTGTATCTCATCTTCTCCTTTCTCTCAATAGCACATGTGCCTGCTCCTTTTCCAGTTGGTACTGTTATTGGCAAACCAAATACAGTTTCTTAGCACCCAAAAGACAGTCAACACCATCGATATGGCATATAACACAAGCTGTTCTGTAGTAAAAATACGCTTTCAGGTGCTGTGAGTAATAGCAGTTCAGTAGACAGTCCTTACCACAGGATCCTGTTGACCTAAAAAAAAGAAAATGACATATCTTCAAAATATCCTCAGAAAAAGGATCCACTGATGGCTATGAAACATCCAGACACTGCCATTTTGCAGTGTGAAATTCAGGAACTTCCTGAGCCGGATACTGCAACAATACTCAGGAAAAGTCCCAGTAATTGCTTGCTGGGATCTTACTCTCCTGCCTGAGACATGTGGTGGTTGTTCCTGACAGACACAAGATGCTGGGCTGGATGCACCTCTGACCACACACAACTATTTGTTCCCATGTTCTGCAAAGATCTGAGCTCTGCACTACACAACATTAGTAGGTTCTGGTTTATTTACTTGTATAGAGTACATACCAGTTTGTATTTGCAAGTTATTCATAAAGCCCAGTGAAAAGTGAACCTATGTATCTGACTATAAGAGAAGGAAAATCCACTGCACAGCATTTTACAAAGCACATAGTACAGTACTTGAGTTGTGACCACAAAGAAAAACAGCACCTAGAATAGCCTGTCCAAGGCATTTTTTTTTTTAATATTCCCTCATCCATCTAGTAGGAAGCCCTACAGTTTGGAAAGATATCTGTCTCATGGCTATAGGTGAGTCAGCAAAGACTTCAATTTCAAAAGAATCATGTAGTTGTTGACTTGACTTCCTTACAATTGTCACAAAACATGACATACATTACATTTCAGAAGTTTCTTTCAATTTATCCAGCAATGCTGTTGGTGGCCCTCACAAATATGCTTTTGAAAGCATAGATTCATAGAATAGTTTGGGTTGGAAGGGACCTTCAAAGGTCTAGTTCATCTAGTTCAACTCCCCTGCAAGGAGTTGGAACATCTCCAACTAGATCAGGTTGCTCAGAGCCCCATCCAGTCTGGCCTTGAATATTTCCAGGGATGGGGCATCTACTACCTCTGGGTAACGTGTTCCAGTGCTTCACCACCCTCATTGTAAAAAATTTCTTCCTTATGCCTAATCTGAATCTACCTCATTCTATTTTAAAACCATTATCCCTCATCCTATCACAAGAAGTCCTGCTAAAGAATTTCTTCCCATCTTTCCTATAAGCCCCTTTGAGGTACTGGAAGGCTGCTATAAAGTCTCCCCAGACCCTTCTCTTCTCCAGGCTGAACAGCCCCAACTCTCTCAGCCTGTCCTCATAGGAAAGGTGCTCCAGCCCTCTTATCTTGGTGGCCCTCCTCTGGACTCGCTCCAACAGGTCCACGTCCTTTATACGTTGGGGGCTCCAGAACTGGACACAGTACTCCAGGTGGGGTCTCACAAGAGCAGAGTAGAGAGGCAGAATCACCTCCCTCGACCTGCTGGCCATGCTTCTCTTGATGCGGCCCAGCTTCTTGTTCACCAGCATTCCCAAGTCCTTCTCCTCAGGACAAAAGAAAGTAGTTTAGGATTGGGAACTGATCCATGCAACAGAGCAGCAAATAATAAAGCAGTGAGTTAACCATAGGAAAAAATTTAGTGGGGAAGAGGGAAGTTTTATCAGCTGAGGGAAGAATTAAGAGGATTAAGGCTAGAATTGGATGAAAAATTTGCATAAAATCTTGAAGATATATAAAAAGTAGTTTTGAGTGCAGGCAAGGTTATTGGAAGCAGGTGAAAAAAAAGAGGTAATATGAAAGTAATGCAAGTTTAGTTGTTGCATTCTATATAAATTGGGAAGAGGCAACAAAGAGATTGGAGTCATACATGTTAAATATTTAAGAGAGAAGATCATCACGTCACAGATTATTGCGGTAGCCATCTGGATATACTTTTTTATTTGTAAATTATACAAGAAAACATGCCAAAATTTGTACATGGATGTAAGAGAAACCAGAAGGAAGACAATAACACAGCAACTTCAAATAGCTAGGTTTTAAAAAAAAATATATATATTCAACTGAAAACAGTTCTCTACCATTTTATATGTCACTGTACAAAAGTACTTGACAGTACTTGGGATTTAGCTTTCATAAGGACTTAATATAATACATTTTTAAATGTGAATCGTCAAGCTAAAGGACAAAATTGCACTGCTAAAACAAAACTATTAGTGGATATTTAGCACATTAATACTAGGCAAACTTCCAGAATAAAGACTATATTTAAGTAGTTACTACTTAAAACAACTGCTGGATGAGCTCCAAAATGTCATCAAATGACTACTGTGACAGTCTGCTTCACTTAAATAATACAGGCACATCTATCCTTCTTGCAGTGGGTTCAGTCCTGCAGTTGTTTGGTACAGTTTTAAAGGGCAGTGGTTACTAAATACATTTCAGCAAATGCGTGGTGACCACAACTTTGACAATCAAAATACAACAGAGGAGAATACACTTTTCCATGTCAAATCCACTCACCCATGTGCCCCCATTTGCAAATGTATTTCAGACTCCCACCTCTTCTCAACTCCTAACCAACTACCAGTCTCTCTTTACAGCAACAGCTTAAGTGACAGTAAGATTTAGCAGACTGATATGAAGGAAAGGGAGAGGTGAGGCAACTCAGAGCTCCCATGCCACATCGCCGCTATGGAACTTCTGCTCCTCACTCATTTATTTACACATAGCTTTTCTATTAAGGTGAGCACTCATCTCATGAAGTTTCTGGATTCCCTCTTCAGTTCTTGGACAAACAATAGAGAGAGTATCCTACAGAGAACGCTTTGGTAGATTGAACCATTCAATGTCTCTGCACTGATTATACAAAATGCCTGGGGTAAACACGTGACTCTCTCACTTTCTTTGCTCTTTAACATTACCACTGCAAAGATGACAATTTAGATTTTTTTATACATCAGTAAAAGTTTTCCGATACACTTGTAAAGATTTAATACACAAATGAAAGTACTGTTAAACCTTCCTTGTAATCTCATATTTAACTCCCCATGATTATAGGCAATAGTGCTCAAAGGTGACCCACCGATGCACATGACATTCTTCCATACTAGATTTTCTATTTAGATCTCCAATTCAATTGAGAACTGCAACAGAAGAAAAATGACACAACTCCCTTCCATACCACATTCAGTTGCTTTAATATTCAAGTAATTCAGAGACCTTATACAAACACGCCTCCTTTTAATTAGGAACGTTAACTGTGTGGCTAACCATGCTGTCTTTTGATGATGTCCATCAAAAATATAGGAAACCCTAAAAAAACTATGCAAATCCTAGAATAAGAAATATGATGGGAAAATCATGGCTTCTGTTAGATCTTTCTGAAAGTTCATCTACCTTTTGTTAGTTTTTCACTAAATCCTGAATCCAAATACAGGTATTTTACACCTTCTGTGAAAGATCAAGTTAATAAATCTTTTCCTAAAATAAATCACATAAAAATTAAAAATAATGGAAAGTGGAAAGATTTTCAAAGACCATTCTACCTTCAAATATGCAATCTATCATTACAAAAAAAAAGGTAAAGTTAAAAATGAATACAATGCTTGTACTTAAAAACCCATGTATTCACATACAAAGGTTTCACACAGAGGAACACCCCTGCACAAGCCTGAACTTCCTATTGATAGAAACTTGCTTCTTTTTTGCTATATGGCATGACAGGGAAAAAAAAATCCTTATGAAGAGAATAAATGATAGTTATATCTTCTTCCTCCAACATTTTGCTAAAAAATTAAGTTCTATTTTAAAGTCTATTTAAAAGTAGTAAAATGTGACACAACAGAAATCATATACTATCTGGCGGAATGCACTCAATGAAGCTGTCAAACAACAAATAAGAAGATGTCAAATAACCTAAGGTTAAATGAGGAATGGCTCCTGACATATTTGTTTCAATACACAGAAGCCTCTTGTGGGTTTCTTTCAGAGTGTACATTGCACTGTTCTGTGTATTTCTGTCTCAAAAAAAAAAAAAAAAAAGTACTCTTTTTTCTGAGTCTGAAATATCCCCTTTAAAAGTTATATTAACTTACTTATATGTCCATGTTTTATGAAATTGTTAATGATGATGCTCTTTTTGATAATTTCTATTTAAGAGCTTTCAGGCAAAAATCTACTCCGTAAGTTATTTCAGAAACTAACCATGTTGTGAAAATCTAATTTGTTTGGTGACATCTTTCCCAATGGCTTCTCAGTGGCTGACAGTTTCCATCAGTCAAAGACTAAATTACATGAAGTGTCACTGATATCTCCATCATATCCAAAATCACTTTAGACTTCCGTAGCTTTGTAGCCGTCATTTTTCATTTATCACTTTGGATTCTTATAGGCATACAGTACATATGCACAAATTACATACATTGAAATGCATCTTAGACTCCTCCTTTTGAGGAATCTATGATTCAGAGATCAAATGTGTCAAAGTCACCTTGAGTTCATAAATAGAAACATGTAGGATGATTACATCTTCCCTTAAATTTTTCTAAAAATAAAGGCATTGCTTCAGCTTCCTTAGGCTGTTTTCCTTGCGTCCAAATTTTCTAGTACCCCCGCAGGTGCTTAAAGGTAAACTTCCTGACCATCCCTGCATTTTACACCACACAGTACACTCACTGGTGTCACAGTAATAGCCTATGCAAAACCTCCCTCCCCACTGCACCAGCTCTCCAGCACACCATCAGGCAAGGCTGGATGACCTGCAGTCAGAACATCCTTAGCTAGGGTTGCCTGAGACAATGAAGATCTACACCCAAACGCCATATAGTATGGTGCACTCCTTTTTTGCACTACTTTCTGTACATCTTCATATCCTCACATATTGTGTTCCTCAGAAAACTAAATGCACACATGGTACAGGCAGGGATTCCTTTCCTGAAACAAACATAACCACTACATCAACACGCTGACACGGGAGAGTTGAATGCTATACACTTTGCTAGGAGGACCACAGGCCAGCTTAGACAACAGGCCATAGCAATAAGTAAAGACATTCCCCCAGGTAAAACATTATACTCTTCACAAATAAAGAAACTTTCTGATATTGTATACTTCTGGCCAAGTAAAAAATTGGCAATCTATGGCAGTGTTACGAAATGCGTAACTCAAGAAGACAGATTTTAAATGTGAATTATACTCAATTTATCAAAGAATAACAACAAACTTCCTGACAGGGTGTGCTTGCTATGCTCTACCTCAGCACACTTCACCCCAGAATGAGGATGGTACTTGCATGCTACTGAAGAGTCCCAAAAGCATAGTTTGGATACAGCCACAGGTTCCCTCCATCCTTTCATAGCTGGTCAACTCTTTCCTCCATTACATAGCACTTCACTATGATGTTGATTGGACAGTCCCAGAATGATCTAGCAGAAAATCTGTATTGCTAAAGTCATCATGATGCATTGTGGTTTTTAAATTGTTAACTTTTTTAATACAAAAGATCATGTTTTATCATGCATTAGTCCAATTACTATAGACCTATCAATTTCTACAACTAATATAACTATAGACAAACACATCTCTTCCACATGGGAAACGCAGTGCAGAGTTCGTTGTTCTTTGCTTTTTGAAGACACAAACCTGTGTTTATACTGTAGTAAACACATCATATAGAAAGATATTGAAAACATAAATTGAAAAATGATGCTCTCACTGTGCAAAATCTCTGCAAACCTTCAGTGCTCTGTAAATAGTAAATAACTGAAGCAGAGGTCATCTCAGCAGGTTAATCATGAGTTGTACTGCCAAGAAACAAGAGTTTGCTTCATCTAGGCTGTACTATCTAGTCCATGGATAAACAGAGATTTCAATTTCCAGGGCTGTAAATCTTGCATGTTTTCCAGTAGTGGATTCCATCATATTTTATAAAGATGCAACCATAAGCTGAGTGAAAAATAATTCAAACTGCTTGCAGTGGTGTTGCAGAAAGGGCTTCCAGAGCAACAGATTATACACATTACAAGATTATACACATTACACACACTGCAAGTACAAAAGTTTGTGTCACATGGAAAAAAAATAAAAATACACCAAACCTGGATCAACAGAGACAATTTAAAAAGTCTCAAAACAGTGCCCTTTTCTACAAATTCTTTTGACATTTTCAATGATCAAGACAATAGAAAGCAAACCACGATACTTCAGGCAATTGAGAGATACCTAGAATACTTAAAGGTAGCATCTCTATTGCAAGCAGTGTGACCTGGGGGAGGGTAGTTGTGCTGGTGGAGGGGAAACTGAACCTTATTCCTCACTAGATTTCTAAGCCAAAAAAAAAAAAAAGAAAAAAAATGAAAAAAAAAGATAATATTAAATTTATGAATCAAAGACCATTTAGTTTCACAACAGGTGTTAAAACCCTGCTTCTAAATGCCATTAATCTCAGAGATCTAACAACAGGCTTTAATGGGGAGAGTCTTGTGCCCTGTAGCAAGAAACAAAGGGTCTTTCCATTAGACACAATGACCTCATCCATCCCTCTCTGATCCTCCTTCACCTCGTATGCAGAGTCAAGTCCTGCACAGTTCATCACTTCAGTACAAAGCTGTTTGCAGCTCAGTGGTCTTCCCTTATGTTACATACCAGGGATAGGGTTTCTGAAAGAGAATGAAGCTCCTTCATTCCACTCTGAAATTGCTATTGCCGCTTTGAAGCAATGCAGATTCCTTTTAACAAACAACAGCAGCTACTACTAATGAGCCTTCGATTGTCATGCTTCATTTGTTAAAGTTCCCCATGTTTGGCACAAAGGGAAACCTCCCACCACCACACACTCAGGGACACAAGGAATACACTAGAAGAGTTAGAAGGGCCAGGAGGAAGGACTCTCCTTCACACATGGACAAGCTCAAAGAATTAGGTGGGTAGGAAAATGGTTGACCTAAGCAAAACATTTAATTGGTAATGACCTATGTTATATTCCTCTTCCTTTTTCCCTTGTAACTGCTCTTATTCTGCAATTCCCCTCCATTTATCTAAAACCAGGCCCTTATAGTTCCTCTTACTGCAATAAAAATATTCTTTCCTCAGGACTCTAGACATCACTATTTGAAATAGTCATGTCACCTTTGTCTTTGCTACTTTGCATGTTACTTAGAAATCTTTTGAATCTCAATTTTGGCTGATTTAGTTTTGTTTTTACAACTGTTTTAACAAAATTCATTTTTACCAAGAGCAACTACCCTCTCTAATCTAATGAAAAACCATTGTTCTCCCTTCCCATGTGTTTTGATTTGAAGTCCCCTTGGAAAACTTCACAGAAGAAGTACAGGTAGTGGTACAGGAAATTTAAAGACTCTTTAATACTTGCATGGATCCATCCATTTCAGGTCCATAAACCACTGACTGAAAACCAAAGACACTGTTTCTTTCATTCCCAGTATCTGCTCCTCTCTAAGCTCCTAAAATCCTGTTAATTCTCAAGAACTTTCTTCAGTAGTTTCTCATCCTTGCTTACCTCTTCCTATTTAATTCCTCGCTTTAATTTACCTATTTTCCAGTAATCTTCTCCCATGGCCCTCACTCTTCCAGTAGCCTTATCCATTTTGGCCATTTCAACTGCTATCATTACACAACTCTGTCACTTTTAGCCTTGCCCCCTTGATCATCATAATATAACTCCAACATTTTGCCTCTCAAGCTAATTCGCAAACACAAAAGCATCTCCAAGTTCAGCACTCTTTTCTCATTCTCTTTGCACTCTCTCAAAGCTTTGCCATTTCATCTTGCTTATCTCTCCCCTCAAAGCCTACCATCTCTACATCGAAAAGGGTGTCACTAAGACTTACATAGTCAGAAAAGGTGTTTCGGTAATTCCTTGCTCTCTGATAGGCACTACAGACTACAGGGAACAAAGTAAGAAAAAAAAAAAGTGAAATTTTTGGACAAAGAACTGAACTCTCAATGAAACAGCCTGAACATATTAAGATGAATTTAATTGTAATTTATCACATGCCAAAATAAGATTAAAAACATTTATCTTACAATGAAGAAAAAGTCTCCAAGCTTAGTGTGAGACCTCAACTTACATAATAGCTTAATATTTTTTAAAATTGTTTTATCAACAGTGTTCTTATGTGGGACTGCACCCTGCAACCTTATCATTTATAAAATAGCATGTAAGAACTGCCACAGTGGGACAGGCTGGATGTTTAGCCCAAATTCAATGACCAAACTGACTCAGACTAAATATCCAGCTTGACCCACTACCCTTTCTCCAGGAGCAGCCAAGAGCAGATGTCTAAGAGAACAGTGAAAACCAGAACATTCATATAGAAATATTCTCTTCCACTACCCCCAAAACACTTACTGCACAGCTTTCCACAGTTTGCAGCTCAGTAACTCCCTCACCTAAAGGTAGTACCTTTGTTTGTCACCTCATTTTTTTTTCTTCCTCTTTTTTTTCCTGCCTCATTTTCCAACTTTGTTCAGCAGCTCTTTATACCCATGCAGTGCCCACAGCATCCCATGTGTGCAAGGAATTCCAGAACTGACCTACACACTATGCAAAGAAAAACTTTTCCTAGCTTTGAAACTGCTCCCTGCTTGTTTCACCTGATGTCTCTTCTAATACAAAAATAAGGTGGCACTGAGCATTCATTTCTCATCCACACACCTCACAGCTCTTATGATTTTATTCAATTCTTCCTCAGTATCTCCATCATATTTCTCCAATGTCCTTTCTAAAGCAGTCGCTAATCTAACATTTTAATTAATCCACTCAATTTAAACAAGAGGTTTATTGGCTTCTAGGCTCCCTGATTCCACATGAATGCTTTCTAAAATACGATATCAAATTAGACATCTTCAAGCTCTCAACTGCTGAAACGCTTTAAAGCAAGAGGTTGCACGCTACAGACTGTAGCTGGTCTATTTCAGTCTTCCATTCCTTAAAAACTTGGATGAGCTACATCTGGACCTGTTAAATTGGGAAAATGCAATTTGTTCCACAGTCTCTCCTACAAAGGGTTCCATTTGAGAAAGGCAATCTCATAAGCCTCTCATAAGAAGGATTCCAAAACAGGAACCACCCCAAGCTTTTCAGTGGTGAGCACATTATTTAGTGTGTTAGAATTATTTAGTTTTCTGCCTTGGCTTTAACTCTGATAGTTCATTTCATAACAACATTATATGCAGGCTCTACAGACTTTTCAACTGGCTTCTTGCTACTCACATGGTTGAAAAAAAAGCATTTATTAATTTTATGTTTAGTTTGATTTTTGGTCCTAGTTTCCTTCTTTGAACACAGACAAAGTTTTTTTATGATGTCCTCTTGCTTTTTATAGTCTCCTCTACCTTGTCATTTAGCTATACAGGCTTTCTTTTCCTAAGTCTTTTTTAGACTGACGGTAAGTGTTTGTACGGAGCCTCCAAAACAGTATCCTGAAATAGTGTCTCTGCCACCTACAAACACATTACTCTGACAGTTGCCCCTTGAGTTTTTCTTTGTGCAAACATCCTCATTTTTATAGTTTCCCTTTTTGAAGTTGAGTATAATTTAAGAGAGGGGAGAAGAAATTAGAATTGCAAGTTGTTTTTCTTTCATTCCTCCCATTTCCATTTCTTGCATTTCCTTAGCTTAGGGAGGAGAAAAAGGCAGAATACCTGTAATAGTCTACAACCATCTCACAGTCTTTCTCCAGACAGCATTTTACAATCTCTCCATGACATCACCATCTATCCACTGAACAAAATACAGTCTCTCACCCACCTTTTAGTCACCATCCCTCTGTAACCGTCAACTGCTTCTGTTCAGCGTTTCAGCAGACCTTAGCACAATGGCGTCCTGGGTCTATCTTGTAAGGCTCCTAGGAGATAAGGAAACATAAAAGAGAAATAACAGATATTGAAGAAACAGCTCATCAGCAATTGTCAGACATTTATAGCAGTCATAAAACATCTGTCTTTCAAGACAATAAATTAGAAATGTAAGGCACTGAACTTCGCAGTTAGAACAAGACTGAAACAGAAAGAAGTAGGAAAAAAATCATTCTTTAAAATAACTGTCAGTTTGTGTTGTGGTTTTGCTTAGTGAGGGGGGCCTAAGGTGGCAGCTTCTGTAGGAAACTGCTAGAAGTCGCTCCCCTTTGTTCAGTGGACTCAACCGGGCCTAGGGCGGACCCACTGCTGGCCAAGGCCGAGTTGATTGGGAGCAGAATGTCCCACGATAATGCCTCTACAATAACGTATTTAAGAAGGGGAAAACAGAAAAAAAAAGAGAAGAGATGTGACGAAGCAGGGCAAGGGCAGAGGCGCAGAGGGGGAGGCGCAGGCCTCCGGGGCCTTGCAGGCCTCACCCTCTGGCCTCTCGCCAGGCGGCCGACTGGGCCCAACTCAACCCGCTCCGGCTGCAAGAGGTGGAGAGGAGAGGAGATGGGATGGATGATGTGAAGAGATCCTGAGAGGCTTCTGCCAGCCTGTTGTGAAGAACGAACCTTTCTTGTGAGAGAAACAGCTGTAGACACCAAGGTCAGTGAAGAAGGAGGGGGAGGAGTTAATGTGGCTCCTGACCAAGATTCCCCTGCAGCCTGTGGTGATGACCATGGTGGAGCAGGTTGTCCCCCTGCAGCCCATGGAGGTCCATGGAGGAGCAGAGATCCACTTGGAGCTTGGAGCCCATGAAGGACTCCGCGCCGGGGAAGGTAGATAATGTTAAGCTCGGGAAGTGGAAGGGGTGGAGGAGGTTATCTTGTTTCTCTGTCTCATTATCCTGCTAGTTGTAGTAATAAATGAATACCCAAGTCAAGTCTGGTTTTGCCCATGATGGTAAGGATTTCTCCCTGTCCTTATCTCAAACATCAAGCCGTTTTTCTTGTATTATCTCCCCCTGTTCTCTCGGAGGGTGGGGGGAGTGAGAGAGAGACTGCGTAGTCTGGTCCGGATCAGGGCTGAACTACGACAGCTTGGTAGGAGAATCAGAAAAGGAGTACTTGTCACAGAATTACCAAAATCCATGGGACATATGAATTTGAAAAAAATCCTCACTGTAAAAATCTCCCTTGGTACCTTAACCACCACTAAAATTAAACATGCCTAAAATGTAGGCTGAAATCTGACCCCAGGCAAAATCCATAACAAAATTCAGGTGGGTAAAACTTTAGTATTCTTTCATCTGTCCATAAAAGAGGAAGTTCAAGAGGAAAACACAGTTACTGTCTAATGTCTCAAAACAATACAAAAGACATTTTCAAGAAAAAGAGATGCGTCATTAAGAAAACTTCAAGAAACTCGCTCATTTTGTAGGAACAACAAAGACAATATAAATATCCTCAAAACTATCTTGCTTTTTTCTTTGCTGAAGGAAAGAAGTTACTGCTACTCAATCATGTATTATCTTTACCTAAAACAGCAAGACAGGAATCACACAGCAGTTTCCTGCTCTCAGCATCTCAACAAAAAGGTACATCACTTCATTTCTTTGATTGAGAATGTCTACGGCACAGAGCAAATACACTAGCAATCAACTGTTCACCCTTGAACCTAATCAGAGACATGAGGCAAAAAGGAGTCATTGTTCCACTCTGTTTACTCACTTATATAAAGTGACTGTACTAGATGACTGGAAGTGCTTGTGATTTTTTTCCAGTGCTTTTCTGACCTATGAAAGTCTCAGGAAATCTGCTGAAAGCATAAGCAGTACGGCATAAAAATGCTTTATAGTAAGAAAACATCATATAAGCAAGAAGAACTTTCCACATTAGACAATGAAGATCCAGATTTATGTTCAACATGTCAAAATTTCTCATGAACCCCCTGCTTCCTATCACCAAGTACTTCAGATTTTTACCATTTACATATTTTCTTCTAAATTAATAATTTAGATTATATATGCACATATACACACCCCTCCATGAAGTTCAGCGACATCAAACTCTGCTGCAGAAGTTGCCAAAAGCAGATTTAGATAGTGTTCTCCATGGCATAGGCATCAACCAAAGCTAAAGGATGGAAGGTCACTTTGAATTTCACAGTTGGTAGGTGAAGCTTATATTGAGAAGATATTGCATCACCTTTTCTTTGCCTCCCACTTTTTAGAAAGGCAAGGACAAATTTAAATTTTGGAAGAGGACCAAGTTCTACTTTTTATATTACCGTGTACCAAAGAACACTTGAACATCTCAGCGCAACTACTTGCCACCTGTGCACATTGATGACAAAGTACTCTGAGACATTCAGTCTGTCAAGTAATTAATTATAACTGTTACCATGCAGTAAGTTCTACAGACAACTACAAGCAACCCTCTAAGATGCAGCGTGCTGGTGATTTATGTACGCACTCACTACACCAGAATGAGCAGCTGAATTATTATGCTTTGAAACGTTACAAAGGAGGGTGTATACCTCAATTTTTCTAAACAAACCTGACAGTACTAGTACTTTCTATATGCGCTTCAGCCTGCCTACTCATTTCACAATTCATATATACATCTCAGATTTTATTTTAGGAAAATAAAAGCTTTAGCAAGTTTATTTTTATTCTAATCTTAAGAATTACCTAGACAAAACTGGAAAATAGAGTCTGAATCTCCCTTGTTGATTTAGGCAAAACACACACATACAAAAAACAAACTCATAAAGCTTGGGTTTCTGAAGATTCATATCTTGCTTCCTTTATACCTCTTAATATGGCAACCCTGCTGTTCCTATGACTGTGGTGGCATTCTCTTTGGGCATGATACAGTACATGCTGTGGGGAGGATAACACCAGAAATGAGCCTGAGTATTCATTTAGTTAAGCTAAAGTTAGGCTAACTCAGCCTACACAGCCCACACCAAACCTATCTTAGAGAAATCGTGAATTACACCACCAAAATCAGAAGACTGATTGCAAAATACACTTTTTTTTTTTTTTGTGGGGAGTATATAATCCTGTGTCAGCTTACTTTTGTTTTGGTTCAGCATCATTTGGTAAAGCAAAAAAGCTACAGTGCCTGTGCTCTCTGCCTCTGTCTCCTACCCTTTCCTTTCAAATGACTTCCAAAACTGATGACTAGTTTCAATCTAACACAAAAACTTTCACGAAAACGGCCAGGCAAAACAAGAGACAAACTCACTTTCCAAATAGCTACTTTTCCCTACTCTCAGTGCTTTTCCCAACTCTCAGTGACAAACACAGGCACACAAGAGGGAACTCAGCCATGGTATATTTTATTTCCCCAGAAGCACATTAATTGAAAACAATAGAGGGAAAAAAAACCTTCTGCAAATGGATAAAAATCTACATAGCTGTATGGAATCATAGAATGGTTAGGGTTGGAAGGGACCTTCAAAGGTCATCTAGTCCAACCCCCCTGCAAGGAGCAGAGACATCTCCAACTTGATCAGGCTGCTCAGAGCCCCATCTAACCTGGCCTTGAATATTTCCAGGGATGGGGTGTCTACCACCTCTCTGGGCAACCTGTTCCATTGTTCTACCAGCCTCATTGTAAAAACTTTTTTCCTAACATCTAATCTAAATGTACCTCCCTCTATTGTAAAGCCATTACCCCTTGTCCTGTCACAACAGTAGAGGTTTTCCAGGAATCTTCACTCAATTTAATGATGAACAGATAGGAGTGCTGTCTCCCATTGCTGTTAGAATACAGTACTGAAGTAATTGGTACAACCAAGAGGTACGGTGAAATCTGATGGGGACGTGGAGCAGGGCGCACACACAGTTAACAGCCTTCGTTGTCATATGGATATGGGCTTCACTCTCACATCTGTGTAGTATACTTGGAAAGATATTTGTCTACACACTGAATTTAAAGAAATAATCATAGCATGTCTAGACACTGTGGCTCATCTGCATGCTGAGACTTCTCACTTCTGTTGTAGCTGCATGGCACTATGCAGGCAGCGTGCCACAGCCGCAACCTCACCTCACCCAGTCAGCTGGGAGCTTGCCCAGACACCCAGGATTTTCATACAATACCTAATGGCAACCATTGCTCAGCTCACAAGGCAAAAAAGGACGCTGAGAGGGATAAGAACACACCTGCTCCACACCAATCCACAAGCCAGCCTTGGCTTGTGCTCCACAGAGATCATAACCTGAGTTAGGCAAGCTGCTCCAAGTGACTTCTGCTGATGTTGGTGGGACTGAACTAGAAGTGTCAGGAGCACCAGGAAGATGGGTTTCTTCCCCACTTCAGTGCTTTCATCATCTATGCACAGGAAGGAGAACTGAGCACAAAGAAGTAAACTTTATGTACTGCTTAAAATATTATAACAAAAATTATTTGCTTTTGTTGCTACCTGGAAGCAGGAGAGATGATCATGTCAAAACTGAAAGTGTCCAAAATTAGGAGAGAAAGGGGAAAAAAAAATAAAATATCCTCCCTCCTCTTCTCTTCTTCCAACAATCGCCTGCATTATGCAAATATATCCCACTTTCAGGGATGAATCAAGGATGAATGGTTAGAACAGCTGCTATACACAACCTTGTGCTCCTTCTACAAAAACTAACATTTTACCTTATAATGTATGCTCCCTAATATTACTACTTATTTCTGTCTTTTCATGCTGAAGAGGTCCTCGCAAAGGCAACGAGATCTCATTAAATTGAGCTTATATGCTGGACTAAAGAATGGATGCAGAAAGATGGCAATTATTAAGCTGAATCTAGGCATAAGGGACAAAAAAGAAATAGGAATGTCCTCGTTATAAAGCTTCATTTTGTTTACATGCCTTTCAAATCACAATATTGAGTAAAGTAAAACCAAAAGAAAATAAATGTAGGAATTCTTAGGGAATAAAGCAGAACACAAGAAAAATCTACAATGTCCTTAAGCATGTCCCAGCTGTCACTCTTTGAGACCACAGAACCAGCCCACACAAACAAATCCCAAACAGGCAGACACACACTGCAGAGCGGGAGGTCAGTGTATGAAGTGCTACACCCGCTCCCATACTCCTCCGCGTGCAGAGCTAGGGCACATCCAGGTCTCCACAGATGTGTCTTCTGGTTCAACTCAGAAATCACATTTGGAGAAAACAGGAGCAGTACCAGGACTCCCTTAAGCTCTAACATTGTTCTTGTCTTGCTGAACACAAGCTCCAAATCATAAAGAACCATGGGTATCCACACACACATACACATGCTCCCACGCGCAAATCACATGAGCAATAGATCTGACTCATCCAGAGTTTGTCAAGCTTACTTCACAAACCTGGTAAATCCAACATAATCAGCATACAAGACACTCACGGCCCATACAAAGATCATCTTCAGAGAAAATAAGTAAAAGAAGAGTCCCATAAAGCAGACTCATTGCACTTGCTGTAACACAGGCCAGTGCTCAGGAATATGATCCCTGGTCACATTCTGTATATTGATAGCTATACTACTGACCGTAGTATCTTTTTTCCAGTTTTTCTGGAAGGAAAAGTCTTGACAAAGAAAATTAGATTTATGAATTATGCACAGTTTGAACTGTATTTGTAGTATCACCTTATTCTTCACTAGGCCAAAATAAGAATAAATGTAGAGACTGGAGTACCAGGACGGGAAATGTACTGCCAATAGGGAAGCATAGATCAGAATATGTGAAGTCACCAATCAGTCGGAGTTTTCTGGTTGAAAATTATGAAACAGAATGACATAATATTTATTTGGTTTTGCAGGGATTTGG
>WHYT01017145.1:430691-457906 GCA_009806455.1 Tetrax tetrax
AAGTAAAAGAAGAGTCCCATAAAGCAGACTCATTGCACTTGCTGTAACACAGGCCAGTGCTCAGGAATATGATCCCTGGTCACATTCTGTATATTGATAGCTATACTACTGACCGTAGTATCTTTTTTCCAGTTTTTCTGGAAGGAAAAGTCTTGACAAAGAAAATTAGATTTATGAATTATGCACAGTTTGAACTGTATTTGTAGTATCACCTTATTCTTCACTAGGCCAAAATAAGAATAAATGTAGAGACTGGAGTACCAGGACGGGAAATGTACTGCCAATAGGGAAGCATAGATCAGAATATGTGAAGTCACCAATCAGTCGGAGTTTTCTGGTTGAAAATTATGAAACAGAATGACATAATATTTATTTGGTTTTGCAGGGATTTGGCTAACAACAGTTCATTAAAAGCCATTGAACTTGCCCTTCTTATTTGCTTGAACTCCATCTAGGTCAAAATGACAAGACATGTTAGTGTAAATGTAACCTTTTGACTAACCACCACAGATTTATAGTCCAAGAGCAGCACTTAACTTTTGCCAAAAGCCACCATGATTCCCAAAATAGTAATTTTTAAAGTATAACACATTATTAAGACTGCTGACAGAATGAACAGTATTACCAAGTTTGAAATGGTAAAACCAGAGAAAAACAGTAATAAATGAGAAATTATTGTGGTCTTGCTTGCATTGAAGTTGTATTTTTCACAAAGACTTCAAAGAGCAGGGAAAACATGGCCTTTATCCAACTTTCTGCAAATTACACAACTGAGTATTTTTATTTAAAATAAATCAGTTCTGACACAAATCTGATCTCCTTGAGTTTGACAGCAAAATTTCTTCTCAAAATACTTATTCTTGTATTTATTCTTGTGCTTTTCTGGTCTTTGACTGAAGTCTATAGGAGATTTCAAGTGCTCTGTTGCTACTGGTAGTTGCTGTCTACGTATCTCCAAACTCCTACATGGTTTCCTGAACCTGAAGCACACTGGATTGATAATCCAGACAGTCTTTTCTAGTTCTAGGATACTGACAAGAGTAACAACTTTCAGCACCTTTGTGCCAAGTTGTGTTAGTACTAACAACACAAGAGGCTGAGAGTTTCATGACCAGAGAAATCAACTTCACAATGAAAGTCAACGATGTACATAAGATTTATTTGTGTGCACGTGTGTGTGTTCACGTCTTTGAGGCTCAGATAAAAATCAATGTTTCCAGTACTTTGGGGTGTCCTTAAGATAAAACTCATTAGATGTGCTACAGTGGATTTTCTTTCTTTTTTTTTCGGAGGCGGGGAAGTAGGGATGGAGGTTTTATTAACCTTGCAGGAAGGATACCATGCAACAATCTTCTTAAGAAATCTCCTTTCTTCCCCAAAATGCAACACTGTACTGCTTCTTCCTCTTCAACAATTCTCACCTGTAAGAAAAATAGTCTCGACATCACTCCACCCACCCTGATAAGAGCAACAGTCCATGGAATAAAACGTGATTCCTCTTCTGGAATTCTGCCAAGTAATTTAATGTCTTATCTAACTGATTCTCAAATTTAAGTTGTGCATTCGAAACTGCTGCTAGCATGTAAATCTTAAATCTCATTGATCACCATGTAACTTTTTCAAAATCTATGCCAATTTAGGGAAAACAAGCAAAACAGAATACGCTGTAATCTATGCATCTAGTCTGCATGAAACCGAATAGTTGCTCCCTTTATTTCATTAACCTGTATATGCTACTTTATTTTTCAAAGAAGGCAAGTAAACTAAGAAAGGTAAAATCAAAAGTATGGGTATCATAGAAGGGAAATTCTTAGCAAAAGTATCTTTAGATATGTAACCATAAAATAATACATCACATTTTGACTGACCTTTTGCAAAAGCCAGTAAACCTTTTCAATCTAGGTTTAAAAAATTCAAATGAAGCTTAGATGATAGACATCTTTTAGAGGAAAAAGTCCACAACCCTCAGGAAAACCGTAGTTTTTATTTCCTATTCTGAAAGACATTTTCTGAACTGCAGGATACCAGCTGGTGTATTTTCTGTAGCATACTTAATTCAGAGACATCTGCTTGCTAGTGGACCAAGGATGAAGCTTGAGGTTATAAAATCTGGATTGTATTTCTGGCTCAGCAACTGATTTGTGGTGCAGTCTTGAGAACTTTGCTCTGTCCCTATTTCACCACTATAAAAAGTGAAGATGTATTTTAACATATCCCTATTTCTTTAAATAAAACACAAGTTTTTATGTATTTCACTGAACTGCATTGTGAAAGCTGCAGTTCCAATTAAGAGTGAAGTCCTGACAATTTCAGGAAAGCTTTATGGCTGCATTCTCTCAGTCAGAGCCCAGCTGCCTTCTGGAGAAACAGGACTCAACAGATTCACGTAGGTACTGCAGATGCCAAATAATAACGAGAAGACTAATCCTGAATATTGCAGCTGCTGATAATGTTCACTGCCTAACAATGCAGAAAGTATTACACTCACTATTGCCTACAGCATGCCCTGCTACAGAGCAAAAAAAAAAAAAGAAATTGTATGTAGTCTGGGCAAATCCAAGATGATAGTCTGAAGAGGAAATAACTCAGTGCATATAGCTTGAGGTTATGAAGAAAGCATCTGCTAATATGAGCAGGCTCCCATAATTGTGCAGCTGAAGTAATAACACCCTAACAAAATGCCATTACAAGGTGCAGTGTTTAACAACTGTGCCAGTTTTCACACACGTCGGTTTATTCCACAAGCTGATTTATCCACTTTGCTAGTCTAAATGCTCCAGAATTATTTAAAGAAATAATATCCACTACATTTTGAAGACAGAAGACCATATTAAAACCTGGGTAAGTCTATTAATGTTAATTATGATGTATCAGGAAAAAAAAAAAAGAATTCATAGTTTGCTTTTCAAAATGGGGGAAGAGTTCTTATACAATATTTGCGGGGGAGGGTGGTGGAAGGGAAGGCTGGTGCAACACATCAACAAGCTTCAGACAATTTAGGTTCCAAGTCCAAATGCATTGGAATCATTCTCGATATAAGAATAAGAGAGAGAATTAATAGGACTTTCTTAATCTACAGTGCTTTCATATTCTGCCTGAGTTTTTTTGGCTTAGATCGTTCTACTTCAGTGATGGATGCTTTCCCTTATTCCATCTCAGCATGCATGAGAGAAAGACAAACCTTAACATATCCATCACCAGAGCCAGAACACACAGCACAGTCCATCTGGTACTGTAAATCGCAAACTGATAGATGCTCCCACCTTCCCCCAGCAAGCTTCTTAGCTCTTCTACTCTCTCTTCAGCACAAAGTTGAATGTTGTGAGTTTTGTTTTTTTTTTTTTTTTCTATGTGGCTGTAGAGATAGCAAGAATATGGTGGTGGTGATCTGGACAAATTCCAAGACTTGTCTGAAATATTCCTACCCTAGGCCAAATGTTTTCGCCGTCATCAGTGAAAGCATCCGATGCTTTGGCATTCTTCTAGCAGCCTATCCCTCTCTTTGCCACCCAATATGCATGTACGCTCCCATCTCCCTAAATGCTGGAAGCGCTGAAGCAATCACAAATGCTTCAGGCAAAGCAAAGATACAGAGGTAAACACTTTAGTCCTGGGCATCATCCCAGCGAGGACACACATAATAATTTCCAAGCTCCTCCTCAAGAGATTTTTTTTTCTTGTGTTCAGTACTTACAAAATTAAGGAAGGAGAAAAGTTTAATGTACATGTAGGAGCGCTGTCAAGAATTTCATTACAATGCCTAGCTCATCATAAGCTGTTATTAAAAACAAACGTTTACTATCCCCTGCTGTGCGCTAGGCTTAAATGACAAAGCAGGCAGCAGATCCCAGAATTGCTCTGCCCTATGCCCACAGCGAACTTGCTTTCACAGCCCTTCTTTCCCTCCTCCAGTATCTCCAATCTATACTGAATCTGTACTTGAAGTGACACATTACATTCACCTTTCTGGTGAAGGTTAAACCATTAAGTAAACCATGAAGTACATGATTCTGCATTCACCTCAGGCTGTAGAAAAAGAATACCTGAATCTGATTCTGCTCCTGTATTTCAAGTCTGCTTGAGATACCCATTTCATATAAACACAAAACATAAAAGAGAGCAAGAGGTTTGGGTAGCTGGTGCTGGGGTTGATCTGGAGTTTTCTCACTCAAATGGTTGGGAGAACTTGGGCAGAAAAATATGCAGAGACATTAAGCATGTTATCCTGGGGGGTGTTTACTAAAATGCAGTGCTAACTTCAGTATCTGGTACTGGTACTCATTATCTTTGACAATTCACCAAACAACACTTACAATTTAGATGTTAATTCACAACTTAATCACCAATACATACAGAACTAACTGCAATAAAGTGCCCAATAAGCAAGAAACTCGTATTAGAAATGCCTTTAGGAATATCCAACAACTTGAATTGTGTACAGAAGATTTTGCTTACTAGGACAGGATGGGAGGATGCATGTCCTGTCTGCAAGCACTTGTACAATTCCGCTGTTTCTGATCACTTGTAATTATATAAGAAGAAACAGACGTTTGATGTAGAACATCTGCAGCAGAGCAAGTCCCTAAAATTTTCCTAGAAAAAGTGCAGGAAATAAATAGCACAAACAAGAAGCAAGAACTAAGACACTCAGATTTGATATGGAAATCCTGATGATAGGACTGGTACTACCTTCAGAAATATAAATAAGACTGCTGGAAAAGGTGCCGTGTTTCAAAGTTCTCATCCTCCTTCAAAGGGAACAGAAGTTGAAACAATACAACAAAGCAAAGAGCAATGTGCACTGCAGGTAAATCTGTGAGATAATCACGCTTTGTCTAAGATAAAAGTTCAAACTGACTTAAACATTTGGTGCCCATGCTGCTTGGGCAATGCTTTTACCCATCCCACATCTTAACTTATTCTCTAACTTTCTACCTCAAGGTCTGATTTTTTTTTTTCACAACAATTAATTTGACTCTCACATTACATTGTGCCGGAGGCGGTATTGATACATAGAGATTGTAAATGAAAATTAGACCACACAGAAGAGTATACTAAATTATCCCAGATAAAAACAATGTTAAAATGGGATTTAAACAGAATAACATTAAAGTAATAGGGTAAAAAAGTACATATCATTTTGAAAATAATTGTGGTATTTTACAATCACTATTGCAGATGAGATGAAACAACAAAAATGTGAAAGCATCAGAAAATTTGAAAGCACATTTAAACTCTCAGGTAATTTCAAATTTTTGCTTTACTTACACTGTGCACTAAATGTTCATATAAATATTGCTCGTGGCTCCAGATCAGATGCAGCTGCATTTTAAGACTATTTTGGATTTCTTTTATTTTTTTCATTGTTTTTCTTACTTTGGTTCTCTCAAGAAAAAGATTTCATGGTGAAAACACTACTTTCACAAAGACAAGGAATATATTACACACAATTAACTTTTGGGGAGTTTCAGGTATCTGAAGGTTTGGAGTTTTTTTTTTATCATTTAGACAATAAGCTGCAAGGGTATATTTCATAGCTTGCTTACAACCTTCTCCTAAGGAAGCCTTCTTATTCTCTCATCCAGAAATCCAATTAGCTACAAAGACCCTTTTGAATTAACTGTTAACAGATTAACAGAAATGTCTAATTCTTCTTGCCATGACACAGGACTATTTCTGTCTTTTTTTTGTGCATGGCACCCCCACTTCCTCAGGGTTAGGACCCATGCTCTTTTGTTCTGCCACCATGACACCATGCACATCACTTTGCACATCCAGCACGTTCCCCTGGTTCTTTCCCTTGGGAATTTCTGAGCAATGGTGAACACTCTGATTAAACAGAATTCTAACTCAACCTTCTCCTTCCTTTAAACAACGGGATAAAGGATTCAACCAAAAATGAAAATTTACTTGTAAATATGCAACCTTGACTTACTGGAAGCATTAGTGTCCTAGCAGGGCACTCAGCAATGTTTTCACCAGACAGTATAGAAGCCTCTTTGCTCTGCTCTGTCTTAATCAACTAAAAATGATGCAACTGTTTGAACTATTCTTGAGACTATACTATGCTGTTAACAGAAAAATATTTTCTTCTCTAAAATCAATCTATTTAAAAAAAAAAAACAAACCAACAATATGTGTGTTGGCTTTTCTTCTCCCTCTCCCCTTCATTTTTATTTCCTTATCCTCCCACTCCTTTTTTAGTGGTGGAAAAGAAACCAAAATCAGTTTATCTGCTAAATCTAAAGATATCTTTTGCTTTTTTGTGTGTGTCCACATATTTCTACACAGAAAGTTATCTTCTAATGGATCCTCTACCGATATAATAGAGTCAAGATTCAAGTCACAGTCTTAACTGAATGGCACCTGGAGAACTTGGTCTTTGAGAGACAAAATACATGCTCTCAGTTACTCAAAATCAGGCTCCGAATATGTGAAAATGTTCTTCTTTATATAACTTTAACCTATGTCACAATTCCTCCTCATTCCCTGAAAAATCCTCTTAAGGACATGGTTCAGGTTCGGGAACATTTGGAAGAAAATTTTCTCTACTAACTTCCAGAAAGAGATCTTTCACACTGTTTTGTATACTACTACTGGGAATTACTGGTAGAAATGGGAAAGGTTTCTTTATTCCCTTGTTGGAACATGCTCTTCCCCAGAAGACCTATGGGCCTTGTACTTTCTGCTTGAAGTCTCAAAGTAGGGAGAGCAAAGAGATAATCAGGCAGTCAGTGCGGCTGGGGACAGAGTTGCGCAGGTCTAGAGGCAGAGATGAAACAATATGAGTGCTCTATTTTTACTTTATTATGCACATCTTGTTATGGCAGGCTGGTGATACATCTCAGAGCAGTTAGAATGGAGCTTTTAGACACAAAACACAAAGCAGAAGCTATATTCCTATGGTTCAGTAATTCCTTATCCTCCTGTCCACTAAATGTGAAAGACAGTGGTAAACACTTCTTGATACATTAGTTTTAGGTATACTGGCTGCCTTCCTTTTTTACAGTGTAAGGATCATCTGTCTTTTATTGGGTAGTCAAGAAAACACCTCATTTTCATATAAAACATTAATGGGAAAGTACTGCATAGCCTATAAATGCAAAAGCAGATCCCATTTGAGAAGCAGGCATGGAGGCAGAGGAAAGAAAAGGAGAAAATACTGATTCAATATCTGAAGGAAATCAAAACTAATACTGAAATGGAAAGGATAAGGCAAATCATCAAGTGGGAGTTTAATAAACTCAGTACCAAGTATCTTGTTTACACATTCTTATGTGGTTAAAACTGCAACAAGAGACAGTGCTATCTGCTGTTTCCTGACAACATCCCAATTCATGCCTCATTTCTGCATCTCTTGAAACATCTGTAAATCAGAAGAGTCATTACAGACAACTAGTTACTTAAAAATGTGATGGGTAAGCCATATGCACTATAGTTTCCCTTTTTTTTTTTTTTTAAATACGGTAGAATTTACTACTATTTCTAAAACAGAGGATACATCACTAGAATCCAAGACATCTGTTGTTTTTTCAGGTTCAGAGTCTTGCTTGCAGTTTGTAAATTAAAATCAGCTTTCTCAATAAAAGATAAAGTTAATAAGCGAAAGCTAAAGAAGAAAGTTAATAGTTATCACATTATTTTCTCTATAGCCTATTGAGTGACAGCTTTAGAAATGTCAAAGTCTTTTGACAGCACTACTGGCAAAATTAACAAGCACATTTTCCAGGCATCTCCTCTGCACAATGAGATGGAAAATAAAAGCAATTAGTGCTGCTCAATAGCACCTCTGTTCTGACTCTCCAAAGTGCTTAGTGGAAGTCTTGTGGGGAAACTTGTATAAATACTCAAGTTAGTTGCTCACCTAGTACTGCTAACTGGATATGCTATGCACTGCACAGGGACACAGTCTGTTTCTCCAGGCATCTTCTCCCATTCTGCATTAGCCTGTTTTCCATCAAACTGATTATATCAGAGCTTTATTAATGCTCTTCTACTTGCCTCTGTGTGTCAACGATTCAAAGAAAAGACAAGACGGAAAATGTCAGAACAATAACATAACGTAACAATAAAATAAGTCTCTCAGCCCTTTTTCAGAACGTACACTACAGAAATTGCCTCTGAAGGAACATCACCTTCACTTGCACCAAGGGGAGTAATTTTTGTTTTCTTTCTATTTATTTGTACAGATCCACTACTTCCGATGTGTGATCCACCTCCTTAGAGGAAAAAAAAAATGGTTAAGGATGCCAGAGCTGTCCCCTCAATGGCAAAAGGAGCAAGGAGAGTTGGACAGTAGCAAGTATGGTAAAAATTCCATTCATGCCACTATAAGCATTCCCACTTGTCTCCACAAAACACTAAACAAGCAAGACTGGAATTCATTCAACTCTAACTTCAGCCTTTCAATACCTATAATTACTCCCAAAGGACTAATAAGGAAGCCAGTTCTCCATCTTGTAAGAAATATTGACAGACAAGCAGAAAGCAAGACACTTGGTACTGTGCAGCAGGCGAAGCTTGCCCTTAAAATACTGGGAAAGGTAGTGAGGGAAGAGGATTTTTAATAAAGCCAACATTTCCAATAATTTCATTCTACAGCTGAAAAGCATTCATCTGCTCTGTCTTTCTCCTCAGACAGCCTTATTTTTAAACCATCTGTTTCACAAAATGGCTCTGTTTATATATTACAAAACTCAACAAGGCCCTCTGAAATAAATGGGATGTGAGACAAAGAACAGGGGAGAACTATCGGTCACGTAAGAATGGATCTGGATGGATGTTGACAGCTTGCTCTGTTCAGACAAGTTACATCATTTCAGTTCCTTCCCTACTCATCAAAATGAGGTTCCAGACTTAGACAAGACAGACTTACATGAAGATGTGGGTAGACTCTTGTTTATAAGGCAATAATCATGCTTGATCCTCAACAAAACTGACCAAGATGCAAAATCCTTTATATCTTTTGAAATACTGGATCCTCTTCCCCTTCCACAGAAGATCTAATACAGATGCTGAAAGACATACTGAAGCAATGATTCATTTTTAAAATGTGTTGTAGGTATTGGAATTCTTGAACTTCAGATATATGATAAAACTAGCAAATCAACATCTCTGAAGTCTAAACATGTTATCACCACCAATAAAACACCTCCCAAGGAGAATTCTTCTAGTAAAATGCAATTCATGATCTACTCTTAAAAGGTTTTTCAGTGTTTTATTGCACTCTTTTAATGATCTAATTTTACAATTTAATTCTTCATTACTTATCTTGGATCATCATCTTAAGCTCTCATTTCAAAGAGCAACAAAACAAAGGTAAGTTGTCCCCTGCAGTTCTGAAACATTTTGCTGAATAGCAAGATTGGTCAAATTAAACTTCAAATATCATGGCAACTCTTCTGAAATTCTTTTAAATATATCATCTGCCACACTTTGGAAGGTAAGGAGTTTTCTCCAACAGATGTTTAAACCAAAAACTGCGTTAAAATGCTAGTAGTACCTCATCCTGCAGGTGGTAAGCTTTGAGTTCCCTCTTGATTTTTCATTTAAAAAAACCCACAACTTAGTCCTGTTAAACAGCTCTAAGATTATTAAACTGAAACAAAAGGAGGAGTATGTTTAAAATATAACAGAAAGCTGCAACTCGGTGAAAATCATCCCTTAAGCCTAGACTGCATTTAGTTTTACTAAACTCTCACTAAAGTCATAAAAAAACTTGGTCACTTCCAGCTACAAAAGGGGACCATACATATAGTTATTTCTATAGATGTCAGCATCCCTTTTTCTTGCACTGTTTTCCCATTTTCTAGAATGTCAATTTTAATACTAAGGAATAGGTAAGCAAAAGAAAGCAGAAGTCAAACCAGCACCACCAATCCTAAACTCAAAGGACAATCATTTAATTTTATTTTATGATGTGTGCTTGTATGGGTAAATTGTACTGAAACTGAGAGAGAAATATGCAGGTACTATTTCTAACATGATCTCCTATCACCCTTAAAATTCAAGTATTCTAACTTACATACATACATATATACACATATGTATGTACATAAAATATAGAGCAATGATAGAATCACTTAACATGGTCATCCAAACCATTATATTAAGAGTCTTAAAATATTTTATCATAAAATAGTGGGGAAAATCGGTCACCAGAAAATTGCAATAACTCTTTCATCCCTAGTTATGACCACCACATACAATTTGTTCAGAACTCACACCAACAAATGTGTTTCTTTTAAGAATAAAAAGCTGTAGCATACATTAAAATAGCAAACAATAGCAAGAGTGCCAGGGTATGATTTGAGACAACCTTAGTTTTCTAAAATCCAGGCATCCACGCACTGCATTGTTATTTTGGGTTCTACCATAGATGGTGTGTGCAGAGACGCTGTTTCACCTTGGCTTAGGATGCAATCGGGATACCGAGGTTCAAAAATCTCAGAAGCATTTGAAGTCAAGGCACAAAGTCACTCCATGGGACAGATATCTTCACTAAAGCTTCTGTTCTTGGATTGGGCAAATCAAAGTCCCTTCCTTGTGCAGAACTGAATACTACAGATCCTACCATTAACACTGCCATTGACAAACAGCACATCTTCAGAGACAAGTGGAAAAATATGAAAGCAGCAGCCATGACTCAGAACAATCTGGAAAATGAAGATAAGAATGGAGGGACAACAGAAACAATAACCAAGAAAAGAGCCAGTGTTCAAGGTGTTAACCAGAGCAGATAACACTTTCTATTAATTGCAAGGAAATATTGTAAAAAAGAGGCACAGAAAGGGCCACAATCTCTGTGCCAAGGACAAAATATCCTCCTCAAAATAAAACCAAATTAAGCCTGCAGGAATGATAAAGTATTAGGAATCAGCTCATGGGACTAATCACATCACCATCAAAATGTTTAAACTAATCCATTCTCAGTGTGCCAGTCACAAATTACAATTTACTGAGATCTGATTACAAAAAGCACCTGTTCCACCAAACTGATAAAAAAATCAGTGGCCTAATGATGAGGACCACTCTGTGCTCTGTGTTTGACCTACATTATTTCCCCAGCTAGTAGTCCTCAGTCTGTAATTGAAGTGCAAAAATACCTTCCTGAGCACAGGAAAAAAATACCAGCAATGACTCTTTTGTACTCTCTTTTAAAGAAAGCCTGAGCACTAGTTGCACCTCTCTCAACTGCTAGGTACACAATGATGGGACAGCTTCTTCATCTCTGATGTGCCTGAAACGCATTGTTTACACTCAGCTACAATTTACAGTAAACCTTGTTGTACGTTACAAACCTTCATTGTAAATCAATTGCAGCTCTCGGAATATTATTTAGAAGGTGTAGGAGAAGCTGCTCTTTTCCCAACGCGAATGCAAGCTTTTCTCTTTGCATTTTGAAGAAGCTAAACTGTCCAGCAAAAGGGCTGGAAATAGCAACTGATCAGTAGTTTAAAACTTTCTCTAAGCACTGGTCACAGTCGTCAATAGTCCAGCACTTCACCAGATGAAGGAAGATCAACAGAAGGGTACGTGAAGCAAAACAAAACTTCCTTCCTCTTGAAAAGCAAACCAGAAAATAAACCCAAAAGCAAAAGATTTAGCAAGAAGTACTAGAGCTTGTCGCCTCCTAAGTATATCAAGAACAACTGTGGACAAGCTAGGACATCTAGAAACACTCAGAACACATGTCCAAACACTGTCAGTATCCTCCTCCTTTGTGCCAGACTTCCCGTAGGCTGAGCAAGCTGTGAGGCACAAAAAGGTTAGAGGGAAGAGGGGAATCTGAAGCCAGAAACAAGTTTGAACTGACCCAGCAGCAATAACAAGCTTATACAACAATAAACTTTTATTCTAAAGAAAACCAGTTTAAAGAAGTTTAACTTTTTCTTCATGCAGATTATATCAACAGAATTTCTCACTTTCACTATTTTTTTTTTTTGCATATAGAAATAGGAAAGGTTGTTTAAAGCAATGTGAAAATGTGCATAAATGTGAATACTGCTAAATTACAAAATCCTATAGTTGAATTCACACTGAAAATATTGGAAAGTTTACCCAAAGATGCTTTGTAAAATGATTAGCTTTTTACCTCCTGGGAAAATTTCCTGAGAAATGAAAGAATCTCTGAGAGTTCTGTAATTCCTAGAGGAACAATTGTCTAAAGGGACTACAACTATTTATATTTTAAAAACCTTCAGTAGGTTTTGAGGTTTTGGAGTTTTTTAAGGGTTAAGGATGTTCCTCTTTCAGAATGCAGTTTGAGTAACTTCTTATCTCAGCAGCTACTTTTCTAAAGCACCAACAGGTAAGAATAATGTACAACATATGCTTTCCAAAACCAGGGCAGCTGTTTCTGGGTACTCTCTTCCATTCATCATCCATTGTTTTGTGAACAATATTTTGCCTTGTTCCAGGTTTCCTCAGTGGTTAACAGAATAGTTGTCATTACATAGCTCCTCCTTATTAAAGATCTCCATTTTGTCCTCTACTTGAGGGCACAAACATGACAGTAAAAGACTACTTCATATGAGAATTACCTTTTCAAAATAAAATATTCAATAAAAAATATTTAATAATTAAATATACTTCTTAAAAATCTGCATACAATGTTTACATATATCATCTCCCTCTGTTCTCTCGGAGGGTGGGGGGAGTGAGAGAGAGACTGCGTAGTCTGGTCCCGATCGGGGCTGAACTACGACAGTGACCCAATGTAAGCTATATACATCAGAAGGGGATCCACTGGAAAATGGCAGATTAACCTCAGCTACCAGTACAAGCACTAAACTCAGGAAAAGTTGGAGAAGAAATGCAATCTATTAGATTTGTTTACATTAAAAGATATTATCTTTAAAGAGATACAGTCCTCTAAGATAAAAAAGTTCCCTTTTCATAAAAGCAGAACACCATAAATACATTGTTGGACTGTGGATGAAAAGCTGTATTAACTGATTAAAACTTAATTTGCATATGGCAAGAAAACATAACAATAAAATTACTAGGACAAAAAGGAGCATCATGGCTTTACATACTTGCCAGAGCCTATCCTCCTACATTAAAATTCCTAGTAAATTAGTCTAAATCCTTAAAAAGGAAAAACATCAACAAGTGATAGGAGATGAAGATGTTTAGTAAAATTCTTCATATAAAGAACATAATTACCTTTTCAATATAAGTTAAAAATCCCTTTAAGCAAGAAACAAGACTTAAGTTATTATTATCTATTTATGCTACTGTTATTATACCGCAGTGATTAAAGATAATCTCAACAACAATGAAGATTAAGTGTTTCCATATTAATTAAGTACTCATTAAAGAGAGAGAACTTTATCCATATCCCAATTAAAAGCATTCTAAAACACCACAAAAAAACCCTTACATCTGTATTCAGTGCTAAGCATTTCAGTCATCTTATTGATTTCAATAAGCTTAGTAAAATAGGTTTTTTTACTGTGGCTGATTAATATTAGGAAAATAACCAGTCATCCTATGGAACTGGAGTCACAGTGATCAGCACAATAGGCTTATACAATTAGAAATGATCAGTTATATTTTAGAAATAAGCAATACTTCAGATAGGATGACCTCTTATAAACCGCAGACCTTTAACTATTGTAGTGCAATAAATTAATGAACTATGTGCTTTGAAGGGCTGCAGAGGATCACCCAGAACAGAAGCTAAACCAAGGAATACAGAGAGGCCAAGAAGGAATGGCACCAGGTGAGAGCAGGCAGAGGGTGGCTGCTCTGGACACTGAGGTCCCTGGTTTCAATGCCTGAGCATGGCCGGGCATGTCCCAAAGGACACTCCACGAAGGCCACACAACACAGCTCCTCTGTGTACCTTAAAGCAAAGAAACAAAACAATACTATGAGTCTTGATAATTTTTAAGACTGTCTTTAGGAAAAAAAAAATACATAAAAATATGGTCCAATACTTTTACAAAACCATAAAACCACACGCGTTTGTTTTTGTTGGGTTGTTGGGTTTTTGGTTTTGGGGTTTTTTTTTGCGCTAATGTAGGAACAGAGGAATCGGATATTTCTTTCCTCTAGATTTTTCTCCTTAGGAACCAAGTAAGCAATGCAAAAGTCTTGCTGGGTCACCACTCGTCTTCACTAGCATTCCTCTTTACTCTATTTCTATAATGCTGCTTCGTATATAAAGCAATGTCTAGTCACTTACTGTGTATGTGTTACATATTCAAAACATATGCATAAAACACCTAATATTGAGGACTACCAACCCCTCAAAAAAAAAAAAAAAAAAAAACCCACCATTTTAACATATTAAAACAAAGGTTTGTCTCTTCCTTTAACGACTTAAAATACAATATGTAACATTTATTACATGAGTGCTCATGATAATATAGCTCACAACATTTCCAGTTCCAATTTAATTTTTCTTTTTAAGACAAGAACTTCATCATTTACCATGCTTGAGCTTCTAAGCTAAGATACAGCTGCACAAATTCCCTCAGTATTTTCTAATACAGAGTGTTACCATCTAGCACAAAAAGTCACAGATGGTTTGCTACTATAAGTGTACAGCAGATAAAAACAAATACAACACCAGGATGCTTCTCTGTACACTAACACAGCATATTTTTCAGTGCAATGGCTACTTTAATGGTTACAAAGAATAAAGTATTACTCAGTTATCTCTAACTTGCATTTCTTATGCACTGAACTTACCCAATTTCAACAACAACAAAAAAAAAAAAAAACCAAAAAGTGTTCTCCTTATCATTTATGCATGCGAGGTATTTTTCTCCCTGGAGCTGGCATTCTGCCAGCTTAGAGATTGCCTACTAAACTGCCCATCTTGGCTTGTGTTGCGAAAAATAGGAACAGGCATGCTTTTCTAACGCACAGAGTCAAACGGATTAATATCTTACAATTTATATAATTATAGAAAATATAAGCTTGCCGAGATGCATGTAATAAGAAAAGTAAGTTTATTTCTATTTCTGTTTTTAAAAAACTGTCTCAGAAGAGGTAGCTACATACCCACAGTTTGATTTCATGAAAATAGATTGGCATCTATTAATTTCTAATACAAAGAGCACTTTTTTTTAAGGCTTCACTGTTTTTCCCTGATCATTTAACACTGAATATTTACGTAATGCTTATAAAATGCAAAGCACTAACTTTAGTGTTATCAACCACTACTATGTTCCTCATTAAATATCCATAGCAACATGACGCTGTTAATACTACTACCTGTCAGTCAAATCAATCAGCAATTCCAGTTCTTCTAACACAGTGATAGGGGACTTGAGTACTAGGGTTAGATAAAAGCAAAGAGCTGTGAAAGAATACAAGTGTCTTCTGAATACGCTTTTAAGTTTGCAGTATCATACCACATCAACACAGAAACCCCTAAGTTTCTAGAAACCTGTTCCCCTGTGGTGTGAGTAATACAGGGGGAAAGAACTACCCCCCCCCCCCCCCCCCGCCCCCCCAAAAAGTCAACCTCCAAAGCTCCCATACAAATTATGGGAAAGATAAGATTAGATATTCCTCATAGAGCAAATCACCCCATATCACCTGCATTTACAGTGATACAGATATAGCAACTCAGTGACATTCAGATCCTGATTTCCCATTATAACAGAGCAAAAGTACATTTCTTTTTTTTTAAGGATCAAAGTTTTTTTTTCCTATTCTGCACTTCACCAAAACACTTCAGGATTTGGCATCTACTATGATGGCAGAAATTTTGAGATAATCCAAGTTTGTCTTCAGATCAAATCTTCTCAAAACTAACTTGGCAACTAACATTTATTTATAATTGAAATTGATCTGTAATGCATGTGCAATTATCTTACTGGGTTTTGCATGGGTATTACATAAAGTTATTCTTCTAGACTCACAAACAAATTATTTCAACATGACTATCTTGGTTATTTCACAGTATCTGCTTTTTACCAACACCCTGTTTCCCTTTTTTCTTTTCTTTTCTTTTTTAATGAGATTAGAGCTCATAAAACCATCATTCCCTGAATTTTCTTTTTCTCCAGCTTCATATGTTGAATAGATAGCAACTGCTTTAGAAATCTAACAGGCTTCATTTTGTTTTCATTAAGTTCTAACTCCTCAGAGTCATAAAATTTCCAACATCTTACATCCCTTGCTCCTCCAACATCCTGAACCTCTAAAACACCACAGCAGACTCTAGACAAACGTGGCTCACTCTTATGTTCATATCTACTGACATCACTGAGGTTCAACCATCCTGTACATGCTTACACACACAGATGCACACAATGGACAAGCTGATGTTCTTCTGAGTCCACACAGTACTTCCTGCTCCCTTTTAGTCTAGAAGAGAGGGAGCTCTTATATATATATAAGTACGATCCAGTCAGTTCAAGCTGCTCAGAAATTCACTCCAAACATAAAATTTTTCACTTCTAACTTTTCATTGAAAAGCAAAGATAAAAATCAAAAGACAAGAGACCACACTGGTTCCATTGTTTCTTATCTTCCACAATTCTTTATTAAATTTCACATTTTTATCATAATCAGTTTGACAGCATTATTCCCCTTGAGTAGACTGGTTTACTGCCATGAAACCATTGTGTAATTAGCCTAAAACATACAACTTACAAGTCTCTGAAACTGGACTCAACTTTCTTATCTCCTCCTTCTCAGAGTAAACATCTGTGTTCCAAACAGACATTTCAGAAATATATTGAGGTAAGTAGTAAATCCATTGCACGTGACTGAGGAAGAGACAAGTACAACCCAAAAGATGCATGTACAGAGCATCAACTGCACATTACATTACTGAAGCTGGAAAGTAAGAAGCAGGGATGTAAGAAGCAATTATCACAGGGTAGTAATAAACTGCTTTCATTTGTCTCATGATTTCCAGCTGATAAATTTGAGAAAGTGTCAAAGCATTAAGCCTGTACTAACAACACCCTGTATTAGGCCTAAGTGCATCCAGCTGTGTACTCATTCCTGACTGAAGTCAGTGTCACAATATCCAAAATGCATCTCTACCAATGGAACAGGCTGCTCATTCCACACAAAACAACAAGGTTAAAATCACAATTTCCAAACTCTTTTTTGTACTTAAAAAAAAAAATTGTATGTAATAGATAGTATTTGCCAATAATAAAAATCATGTTGAGAATTACAAAAACCAAGTTAATCAACCAATTATTTAATATAAATATTCATCTTTTCAAATTATTAACTTTTTTTGCATTCTATGAAGCAGTCATCCATCAAAGAAAACCTCCAAACGTATCAGTGCAGAAAAAAAAAAAAAAATACCACTCAATAGATTTATTCAAAACACTGTTTCATACTTGAGAAGGAAGTTACAAGCACAAGTTTCACTTTTATATTTAGAATAGCCAGACACACTTCCTCCACTCACAGGAATGTACAATGTTTGACGCAGTCCACTCAATGCCTTGGTAGGGTCACAGTTCAAATAGGGACAGTATAGCATATGCCAACACCTGAACTTCTGCCAGTACTGAAATAGCAGTTATGACTAAAAACCTCATCTAGTTTTGGCCAAAGTGGAACTTGACAGCTAAACTGCATTTAGAAGCTTAAGGGGAAATTATCGCCTGTTTTTAAAAGAGTGGTATTTTAAAATCACTTAATCCAAGCTAGTACTTGAAGTTTCAAATCAGATTTTAGCTGTTAATTCATAGGTATCTGTAATCTTCTGGTTCTTTCACATTTACTAACATTCATAAATGCACAAGTTCTTGGAGGTCTTAATAGTTCCAGCAAAGATCCAAACAATCTAAAAAAAAAAAATCAGCGCTAGCCTGGCACTGGAGCCAATTCAATAAATTTCTCCAAAAGCCCAGAGCACTAGAAAGTACACTTCTAACAAGGCAAATGGTTATACTTACTGATAGTTTGGGTCCAGCAGAATAACAGCAAAGACATTTGCACATCACTGAAGGAAGTTAACAGATTTGTTTTGCATTCAGTATTCTCAGATTGCAACTTGGCTAGTCAGCAGTACCCTAATCAGAAAAGGGTGTATACAAAACAAAGCAAAAAAGCCCAGCCCTAACAAGAAATCAGAGAGAAAGATTAGAAGTGAGATATGGCTTGCTTTTGTTAAAATCCAAGAGAAAAGTTCAAATACAGATAACTGACACTATTACGCTGGTCACGTACAATCACCATATATGTACGGTATCTCTTGTGTGGTCCTTAGTGGCACAAGCTGCAAGGACACTTGGGGAGAACAGGAAAAAAAGCAAACCTTACAGGTAACCAGAGTGGTCCTTGACTTAGATGGCAACTACAGACAAACTCTATCCCTAGCTCTGATGCAAATTTCCTTCATAATTTCCTCCAAACTAAGAATGAAATATTAAAAAATTATGTGGCATACTCTTTCATATAGAGTCAGTAAGACAGTGAGTGGAGAAGTGCTGTGCCTACCCTCACATAAACTCATACAAACAGGGAATATGAGGCAGATTTTTGTATTACTGCCATTTCACATAGGTGGAAACAATCAGCTGCCAAGCACTAAAGAATTGCTCTTTGAAGGACAGGTCAATAGCACAGATGTGATTCATCAGATATTGGGAGGAGAGAGGTAGGTAAGTGATAGAAAAGCCTTTTGTTCCTATTTTATTAGAAAAAAATATAAAACACATAACAAAATATACACTAAGTGCTCCTACCTGATCTGTCTCACAGCAGTAGCTAGCAGGGCATGGCCAAGTGTCAGCTGACCAAGTACAGTTTAAAAATCAACTGTGTGATGGACCCAAGGAGTCTGTGGCAAGTCAGTGGCCGCAGGAAGGAAACCCTGACTTTTTGTTTAAGTTTTGAATCTGACTTCTTAAAGTGCTACACGTAAATAGGTAAAGTGTCCAGAACAGAAAATACTAGAATTTTGATATAGCTATAAAGACCTTATTTTAAAGAATTGAAAAAATTCAGTGCAGAATAATTTGTTGGATTTATGAACCTTCTCTTCTTGTACAAACAAGCTGCTAACAATATTAGAACTTTCTGGTTATAGTATTATTTGAAAAAAAAAAGAATCCCAAACATGCTATGTGTTTAATGGTGGGTAATAAACACCATGAAGTAAAAATACACATAATATAATAAAATATACACAGCCAACTTTTAGTCTGATGATAAACATTTTTTTAGGATTATACCCACAAATGTAAACCCAACGCTAGACAAAACGCAGATTTAAATCATTATCAGCTGCATAGCCACATACGAAAATCACAGATCATGAAGTTTACTGAGCAAATATGGACAGGCAGCATGCCATTTTCAGCCGTTCGAATTGAAGGCTTTTGGATTCCTAAGTCTCAGTTGTAAGAAAGTTCCCACTATCTTCTTTCAAAGGACCAAGCTGCAATCAAGTTTGGGGTTTTTGTTTGTTTTTTCTATTTTTGGTGCCGGCTGGCCAGAACTTAGTACAGATGCTGAATATTTTGTTCTTCAGGAGAGATATGTTTCCTCAGCCAATAGCTTTGATGTACAGGCACAGCAATGTAAACCTTGGTACACACACCTGTCACACTACAGGCTTGATCCACAATCCAGCTCTTCATGATGATAAAGTCTGTTCTGCAGGGGCTTCAGCAGGATTGACCAGTAGGACTTGACTTTTAAAGAAAAAGATCAGAGACCTGACCTTATTGTCACATTTCTGTTTGAAGATTTCTTCTTACCTTTAATGTCAGGATGAAAACATCTTTGAGCAGAACTGCGGAAAACTCAAATTTCTGATTCCAAGGACTGGAAATTACTTTTGCAGGTGGATGAAGTCTTGTAATGGCCAAAATCTTAACATTAATTCCATTGCATTAATGTGCATTGCAAGGGTTTAAAACAGTGGTAGAATGCCGTATTCTAGGAGGCTCATTTCAGAACCCACAGAAAGACCACCTAACAACTCAACTACTGAGATGACGGTGGTCTTTGGACTCACAATCCAAAACCATTTGCTTAAACAAATATTAGTTTCATTCTCTGTGTTTCTTTATAAGGTAACAAGGCTTTAGATCCCATAATACAAGAAACTGAAGACTTGTACGAACACAGACTTGTAGCTAACTCATTGTTTAATTACCTTTGCAGCCTACAGAGAAAAGACTTGTTTCATTATAGATAACAACCAAAAGAATATATTGAACAAAGACCTAATATTAAAAAAATAAAGAAATCCATACAGCAGATTCCACCTTTGCCTCTTTCTCTGTACACACACTATTAATTTTCTTCGACCTCTCTTCCAGTGACAGAACTACATCACACAACCATAATCATTACAAAGAAACTAAAAATGCAAAAGACCTATCAGTCACCTAACCTCACTCCTGGTTGTCTGAGAGCCACCGCAATATTGTCCTTGTGTGGTATATTTCTGGTTAGATTGGCTTACGCATGTGAACTTCATAAGAGTCTGTACAAAAGGTAACTATGCTTATAAAAGCCAAGGAAATAACTCCCTTCATTGCACTGGAAAAAAAAATACTGTTTATTGCATAACCTGACTAGATCTCTGTGAGGAAAACAGACCTGCTTCTTAATATAATCAATGGACCTCTAATATCAGCATTTTATTGAAATAAAATTTAAAATGTTAAGTGATCTAACGTATGTTTATTTCTAAAAATGCTATCTATTTATTATTATCAATAAAATTATGCCGTAGGTATAAAAAAAAAATATTAGAGAATAGTCTTGGTTTTCCCTCCACACATCTAACTACTGTTTCTAAGTATAATAAATGGGCAAGGCAGTCACCTTCTCTTTTTTGTTTTCTTGAGTCTTTCACCTAGCAATAAGAAACAGAAAAAAAAACCAGTTTATAAGGACTGCATAAAAATGCAAATGCACAAAAATCAACTTAGGAACTCCAAACAAATGCACTGTTATTACTTTAATGTCAAAAGTATTTATCCAGTCTCCAATAAGCTCTCATGGTAACAGTATTATCACACACACATACAAAAGCAGAGGAGAGGAAAGGGCAAAGGTGACAAAGTGACTTTCCACTTTCCCAGCCTTTGGGTATCTTCTGGCTGCACATCCTCAAGGCTGTTCTATGATATATCCACTTTTTCAACATTCCCCAAAAGTTGCTTTGGAAGCTAAGAGATTATCAGAAGGCAGAAGTACTGTTCCTCCTTTCTCCTCAAAGATAATCCCAAATTCAGGTTAGGAGCTAGGGTGGCATAAAAATATTCAATGGACAGCAGCTGAGGAAACTTTATATTCCCTTTGCACCAATAGGTTAAAGAAGAGGGATTTAGTGAAACTCTTAAATCTTTAAATGCTAAAAATGTTCCACCCATCAATACTATTATCTCAAAGAAGTTAGCAAATGCCCCACGGTGTCAGGCCAATGCTCAGTCTAGCCCAGTGCTGTCTCTCCAACAGAGTAGTAAGAGACAAGTCTCAGGAACACTATAGGCCTGGTTAATTTCTATAGCCTGTTCCTTCTTATTCCTCCAGCATGTGAAGCTCTTGAATTAGAGATGTTGGAGGGCAGTACTTTTAGTATCTATTTATAGGCCTGTTGTCTATGACTTTGACAGTCTCCTTTTTTTCATCTCATGCTATTGGTCTCCCCAACCTTCCATGGCAGGAAGGTGCCAGTTCACTGCCATCTGGAACATCATCAAATTTCAAGTTTCTCTCAGTTCTTGTACTGTATGAATTAGCAAACAACAGCTTCCTGCTTTCCATATCATGATTTCCCAAAACTCAGTTAGCTGTCCTCTCCCCATACAGTCTGTTCCTCTCCACCATGAAGAGTCCATGGCTTTTTTATTCCCTCCTCCTACTGCATTTATCCATCTCTTAGTGGCTTATCTTCTCATCTATCCTTACTCTCAAACAGCTCCAGGGAAAGAGGCTCAGTTATTCGCTGCAGCATTGAGCACTTGGAAAAAAATTCAAAAGGAAAAAAAATTTTGAACATCTAGTAAGAGAAGAAAGGGAGTACATCTCACAGCAGCCTCTTACACCTCATGTGCTGGACAAAAGCTAACATTTGAAAGAAAAAGCTCATAACAACATTAGTTTGAATACAGACATGTACTAATATTCACTGACATAAAACATTTTTCTAGTTTTAAAAGAATTTTTATTTAATCAGGAGTTCTCAGAAATATACCCATGTTTTCATGGGCATTCATAATAACCCTCCGATATAGTTAACTAGATTATTACCTACCTTACTCTTGTACACAAAAGCAGTCAGACCAAATACATATAAAGAAACAGGATTCAAACATTTTTTTAAAGACCTTTAGTGCCTTGCATAGGTCAGAGCCCATTTCATCTTTTGAACAGAATGAAATATTTCTTCAGGAGCAAAACAACAACTAAAGCCAGCTTAAATTTGAATGCAATTTTCCAGTCCTTTCTTACAATCAACACCATTTTACCAAGTAAACAAATATAGTGAGCTACAAGTCAGAAAAAGAAGCTATCGTAGCAATTTACCACCGATCAGAAAAATATTAATAGCCTCAGGCAAATCAGTCATTAACTGCTACTGATTTGGAGGGTAATATAGCATTAATAATTCAATAAAAATAACTTTGAGCAATAAAAGCTTAGGGTTATTTATTTAACCAATTAGATCCTTTTTTGGCAGCATCCCTGCTTTTGAATCAACCATGCATGTTCTTCAATTAATCATGAGAACTGAAAACTACAAATCTGCAATCTCTACCTTCTAATCAAAGAGATACATTGCTCAAGAAGCCGAAAAGATTAAGGGAGAAAACAAGCAAAAATTTACATTCTCTCTCAGTGAACAAAAGAGAGCTGGCACTTGAAGATGTGCTAATTAGCAAAGCTTGGCTACTGGTGCTTAACGATCTGTTCCTCATGCACCACTTTGCGAATCCACTGAGAGACAGGTACAAATTACACCTATAAAAAGTTACAATCCATTAGCATGCGTACAAGGTGCATCTTGTTACCACTAATGTTCAGCAGTCCCCTCTAATCTACGAGAGAGGTGGAAAGATACAAATGTCTAACTAGAACACTATACTGAATTACCACGCATGTCATCTATTAACAGCTTTATTTTATTCAGAAACCTCAGTGTGACAAGCCATTACCACACTGGCAGTTCAAATTCATGGGGTTCTTTTCAGTGTTTTGAATCCTTCAGTTTTGGTCTTGCTCTCTCCAGGGAATCGGTACATGTCTCACGGTCCACATAAACAACTTAATTCTCTACTATAAATTCCAAATTCCTTACAGTACATTCCAATGCAAATTCCCTGTTTTGGGTCTCTTCTTCAGCGAGCCATACAAGCTAAACTCTCTGGAGTGCACCCACAACTGGCCTTGCAAGCTGAATACTCAATTTTCTCTTGCTCCTGTCATGAAACCTATTTGGTTTGGCTCTGCTTACTCGGACAAAAGCCAAAATTAGCCACCACAAATCAAACAATCTGCTTCTGTCCGATAACTGAACCGGCCTCTTAGCAAATGGATAAAAGGGAAATATAAAAGATGAGGGAATCCATGGCCCTCACTTCCACAACTCATAATGAAGTTGTATCCTTATAATTAAGTCTTTTGATACTTAAACTGGGATTTAATGTAAAAAACAGGTGGTGATGTTTATTTACTTTTAACATTAGCCATCCCAGCAGTAATGCTTCACATTTTGAAAAGCAATCTTTGTAATGATAATTTTAAAAAAATATTTCACCTTCATTACACAGACCAGGAACTGTCAAACTCACTTCTGAGATAAATCAATGAATGCAAAAGCAACATAGATCCTATATATAGACCTGAAATTACAACATTAAACTAAAAAAAAAAAAACCTAAACCCAAAACAATCCAACAAAAAACCCAAAGAAATACACATCCTCTCCCTCCAAACTTTTCCAGAGTGAACTAAAATTTCTACCTCAAAACTATTTAATTTTTTTATAATCCAGTAAGATTCCTAATTCTGGTGCAGGGGGTGGGGTGTTTGTTCATTTTTAACTGTCGATACCTCATTTCTCTGTAGTGCTTTGGGGGTTTATTGGGTTTGAAGTTTGTTTTTTTGTTCTTTGGTTTGTTTTTTTTTTTAAGTAAATGTTTAAGGCATCACTGTGTCACTGGTTAACCCAGCAAAGTATGGTTATACCACATCCATATCTCATCACGTAGACACACATCCCAGTTTTCTGAGGAGAAACATTTGGGGAACTAGCATGAACAAAGGACTTTTTGGTCTCTGCTCATGAAAAAAAATCCCAAACTTCTAGACATTTACTTCTATACGCAGAGGCAAGCAGCTTTCATGAAAGGAATGCTTCCCCAACTTAATGAACATCTCATTTTTTAAAAATGACCTTCCCATTTAAAATTAATCTGCTGGTTTAATTAATTATTCAGCCCTCAGTGTAAAATTTTGGTATTTATCAGACCAGTAACAGTTGTGGTGGTTTGGGTTTTTGTTTAGTTGGTTTTCTTTTAATGAATCCCCTGTGCTAGAAGAGCAAGGAAATGCTTCAAATCTCAAAGGTATTTAAAAAAGACTTGGTACCATATGGAACTACATAGTAATTTCTAGCATCTCAGAACAAGACACCCATACATATTCCACACATAAAATTTACCTTCTCTAATAAGTATTTTAGAAAATAAAGAGTATAAGTGTGAATTCTGGGACAAGGAGTTTGAAAACAACCATCAACAGATTCATACTAGTGAACTCATAGCAGAAGCACAACGTACTTGCACTTCGACAACTCTGTTATGTTGGCAAAGGACTGAAATACAGCAAACATTTAACAAATCACAGCAATAATAATAGTCCCATTACTAATTATTGTTCAGGCATCTATAAAGTATGTCATATACTTCCAATACACAGCCCCTGACCACAACAGAAGAAAGAAACTTTGACCTAAGACAAAAAGCAAGATACACAAAAAAAAGTGGAGAGCTGAATAAATAGCACCACAATGACAACAATGCAATCTTAGAGTCTTTCAAGCCAGCAAAGCACACAGATGTTTTAGGAGATACTTTTGGCTTTTTAAACTGTTCTGCTCAACTCTCATGAGGAACACAATATGGTGCTGCTTCCAGAATTGAGCTTCAGCATCTGTTCTGCTAAATGGTGCTGATTCATCCTGTCCCACTGTTTCCCAATGATGCCCAAACTAATAGTGCATATCTCTTGTGAATAAATAACTGAAGCTCTCAAACAACCAACACCAGGTGTCAGCCAGCAGTTTCCTTCTTTCCATTTCTGAACAACTCACCTCCCTTTCCACTCCTATTTTTTTCCCTTGTGTTCTCAGGGGTCGGTATTGGGACTGGCTCTGTTTAACATCTTTGTCAGAAACATGGACAGCGGGATTGAGTGCACCCTCAGCAAGTTCACCACCAACAACAAACTGTGTGGTGTGTTCGACACGCTGGAGGGAAGGGATGCCATCCAAAGGGACCTTGACAGGCTGGAGAGGTGGGCCAATGCAGACCTCATGAAGTTCAGCCAGGCCAAGTGCAAGGTCCTGCATCCGGGTCATGGCAATCCCAGGCACAAATACAGGCTGGGTGGATAATGGACTGACAGCAGCCCTGAGGAGAAGGACTTGGGTGTGCTGGTGGACAAGAAGCTCAACATGAGCCAGCAATGTGAGCTTGCAGCCCAGAAAGCCAGCTGCATCCTGGGCTGCATCAAAAGAAACATGGCCAGCAGGTGGAGGGAGGTGATTCTCCCCCTCTACTCTGCCCTGGTGAGACCCCACCTGGAGTACTGTGTGCAGTTCTGGAGCCCCCAACATAAGGACATGGACCAGTTGGAGAAGGTCCAGAGGAGGGCCAGGAAGATGATGAGAGGGCTGGAGCACCTTTCCTATGAGGACAGGCTGAGAGAGTTGGGGCTGTTCAGCCTGGAGAAGAGAAGGCTCTGGGGAGATCTTATAGCAGCCTCTAAATACTTAAAGGGAGCTTATAGGAAAGATGGGGAGAAAGTCTTTAGCAGGGCCTGTTCTGACAGGACAAGGGGTAATGGTTTTAAAACAGAAGTAGCTTCAGACTAGGCATCAGGAAAAAAATTTTTACAATGAGGATGGTGGAACACTGGAATGGGTTGCCCAAAGAGCTGGTGCGTGCCCCATCCCTGGAAACATTCAAGGCCAGATTGGATGGGACTCTGAGCAACCTGATTGAGTTGGAGATGTCCCTGCTTCTTGTAGGGAGGTTGGACTAGATGACCTTTAAAGTTCTCTTCCAACCCAGACTATTCTATGATTCTATATGAACATTTCCTTCAGATTTCTATATTTGCATACTGTAAAACCTCAACAACACAAATTTTACCTGCAAATTTGCTCTAATGACTTTTCTTAGCTTTGCACCAAACTCTTCCCAGCAGTTTACAGCCGTTGGACACTAGCTATAGCATGTCCTGCATTGCACTCATCACTTAGCATTTCATATCACTACAGCACCTTTCGGCTTGGAAGGGACCTCAGGAGGCCCCTAGTTTAATATTCTGCCCAAAGCAGGGACAACAGTGAATTCAGACCAGGCTGCTCAAGGCTTCATCCAGCACACTCTTAAAAGCCTCCAGGAACGGCGATTTCACGATCTCTCCAGGCAATCAGTTCCAGTGCTTAATTATCTTAATAGTAACTTTTTTCTTCCTTTGGAATTGGAAACTCCACATTTCAATTTAGGACTCATCTCTCATTCTTCCACAATGCATCTTCTAGTAGGCCTGCCCGTGCCACCTCCTCTGGAGGTTGAACAAGCCCAGCTCTCTCTGTCTCTTCTCTCCGTTATGTACTCCAGTCCCCTGACCATCTTGTTGGCTGTCCACTGGATTCAATCAAGTTTATCAAGACTCTTCTTTTAATAGGAAGGCCAAAACCACAAACAGTATTCCACATGGGGTCTACTAGTGCCAAATAATGGGAAATAATCACTTCCCTCCACCTACGGGCTAGACTCCCACTGACATAACCCAGGATGCTGTTAGCCTTCAGCATTGTCAGGGCACACATCTGGCTGGTGTTTAGACTTCTGTCAACCCAGATCAATTACCTCTAAAAGAAGTCATCTTAGTTACATCATGACTTTTATCCTCACAATGATATCTCTATATATTTATCCAGATTTTTCCAGCCACAAAACTGATGCTCTGAGCTGCAGTATGAAATTTTTGACAAAAAAAAAAAATTCACATGCAAAAAAAAA
>WHYT01017145.1:457926-478719 GCA_009806455.1 Tetrax tetrax
AAAAAAAAAAAAAAGGCTAGCTACTAGCTAATAAAACAATGGATACATTCAAGTATTGTAACTAAAAACAAAAACAAAAACAAATGGAAACAAAACCAATTTTGTTTAGAAAGAGTTATTTGAATACCAAAGCTAACCAAAACACAAAGGTATGGAAAAACAAATAAATCAAAAGCTTTACACAGGTCAACACCCTGCAACTGATTTTTCCACTTCTATGGTACCAGGATTTTGTTGAGCACACAAGCTCAGCATTGATGAAATGAAACTAAGTTATCATATTACCACCTTGAGTGACTGTAGCACCTTGCAGGCAAAGGCTGAGCTCTACAGTTGCAGAAGCATTTTCAAATTTTTTTTTTAAGTAATCATTTGCAAGTGTCCCTAAATTTTAAAATGTTTGACAAAAATTCTGATGAGCCTGTGTGTGCCTAATGATTAAACAGCTCCAATTTCTAACTTGCATTTGACAAGCTTTGGAGGAGCTTTGTTTTCCCACTTCAATATGCAGCAATTTCATTATTCCAAAGAATGTCAACGCATGCAGGCATCTGCACAAATCATTAACAATTTAAAAAACATACAAACATATTCTGAAAACTAATGGATCAAAACAATGTGAACAATTAAATTATTATGCTTGCAGGATATCCAAGTAATTTCTTACTTCAATTAATCCAATATATTTAAATAATCAACTTAATTTCATAAACATAAAATATTTTGTCTTCATTTTAGCATCCTGCAGCTCACTGGAACATAACGAGCATTAATTAATCATATAAATAGAATAAAAATTACCCATATGAATGCTGGAATAATTCACTGTGCTTATAATTTGAGTTACAACATTTTGGATATGAAGTGCATTAGCTTCCAGCCTCAACACTAAATATTTAAACTTGCGAAGTTTGAACTTCATACCCCAATAAATTAACTTGACATACACAGACAGTTTTCACACTAAATTTTCATACTGACCAATAAACTCCAAACAAATCACAATCTTGGTCTCCAAAGGGTTGTCATAAAATCATCCATCACATTGCAAATACTGTTTTTTAAAAAATAAGAACTATCTTTGTAATTTTTTCCTTTAACTAGAGTCTAACCATTTAAACATACAGCATTCTTTGAGTCCATTAAAACCAAATCATTTTCAGACATCTGCATTACCAGAACTTCCATAATTTCAACACCCATATATAATTTTATATGAAATCAGAATAGTAACTCTTATGCTGGGCATTTTTATGACCCTGACACCATGATCCAGTGATGAAAGATAAAAACAATCTGGCCAGTGGGCAAAGAAAGAAAAGTATTGCCACTGCAGCATTGTGCTCTCCTTCCAAAACTGAACCCCCTCCAAAGCAGATGTCAGTTGAGCTTCTGTTCATGTGAATGGCAATCTGGATTAACTGATGTAGAAGGAAAAAAAAAAAAACATTTATATGGGTGCCTGTGCATAATTCACACTGCAACCACAAGGAAATACTTGCATGCCCCCTTGATTAAAACACAATGTGAACCTTATATTCATTTCTAAAACAATTATGTGCTTATAATAGAGTAACATATTGTAGTGACAACTGGGATAAGCTTACAGGCCAAACACATGCAAACAAAAGATTACATCTATGCAAGCACGCAGCCCGATAGTGACAAGTTTTCTTTAAAGTCCAAACCCAGTATTATCTCTGCAAGAAAAATAGGATCAATCCTTTTAATAGCATTTGTGAAGTCTTCTGTCTTCCAGAAGGTGTATTTAGAAATTCATAATCTAGAATTCAGTGGAGAAACATTCAACTTCTGCATGCAGCACCTTCAGAAGCAGCTCACCACCATCATGCAAGATAAACACTGTATAAAAATCACTGCCAACTCTAGCAACACAGGTAGAACAAGACTCAAAACTCATCCACAGAAGATCCTCTAGATGTAAAATTTCCTAACTGGAGAACAGTTACCTCACACACACAGATGGAGGGGCCAATGCCCTCAGGAGGCAAACACCCCTCTGCCATATGTGGGAACACTCCGATTCTGAGCTGCCACCAGCCTGGGCAAGGCCCCTTGGCCTGTGCTGGCACCATCCCTCACCAAGCCATGAGGTCAGTCAGATCAGGGAGTAATCCAGATAAAAGCTAGTCCTAGAATCACAGAACAGAACAGTTATGGTTGGAAGAGACCTTTAAAGGTCATCTAGTCCAACCCCCCTGCAAGGAGCAGGGACATCTCCAACTTGATCAGGTTGCTCAGAGCCCCATCCAACCTGGCCTTGAATGTTTCCAGGGATGGGGCATCTACTTCCTCTCTGGGCAACCTGTTCCAGTGTTCCACCATCCTCATTTTAATATTTTTTTTTTCTAATATCTAATCTGAATATATCTCCCTCTATTTTAAAACCATTAGCCCTCATCCTATCGCAACAGGCCCTACGGAAGAGTTTCTTCCCATGTTTCCTGTAGTACTGGAAGACCGCTATCAGGTCTCCCCGGAGCCTCCTCTTCTCCAGGCTGAACAGCTCCAATTCTCTCAGCCTGTCCTCATATGAAAGGTGCTCCAGCCATCTGATCATCTTTGTGGCCCTCCTCTGGACTCACTCCAACAGGTCCATGCCCTTCTTATGTTGGGGGCTCCACAGCTGGACGCAGTACTCCAAGTAGGGTCTCATGAGAGCAGAGCAGAGGGGCAGAATCACCTCCCTCAACCAGTCCTTCTGTTCCTGCTTCTTCTCTTCTCTGGTTCTGGAGATGAATAAAAAAGCCACAGGGGACAATGCCACTTGTCAAGTACAACCAGAGAAGACATAGTATGCTGGCACAACTGCTGCTGCTTTTGTACCAGTGGGGTTGTTTGGCAAGTTGCCATCACAGTGAGTCGAAGTGACTTACAACAGTGTAGTATCGCCTCAGCCAGCACAAGAGAAGTCCAGAGCCACATGGCTGGGAGGAGGAGGCATTGCAGGGCAGAGATGAAGCTCTCCCCTGTCAGTGACAGAGGCCAGTGCATGTTGTACCCAGTGCAGGTGCCAAAGTTTTGGTAGTGGCAGGGTCTGGAGGGGCGGTCCCTGTGAGGGACAGCCTGGTGCCAGCCACAGCCGGTTCCAGGCAGCTCCAACAGCCCCAGCGCAAGACGTGGCTGAGCCGCTCAGCCCCGGGCGGGTGCCTCGGGGAAAGCCTGGGTAAGGAAGGGCAAAACACTGCCGGGCACCCAGGGCTGAGGGAAATGGGGTGAGAAACAGCCCTGCCAGCCCCGAGCAGACAGCAGGAGGAGGGGCTGCAGGCGTTGGAGTGGAGATTCTCCTGCCCGCCCAGGAGAGACCCTGGTGAGAGCGGCTGGGTGAGCATCTATCAGCCAGCCAAGGTCAACTCACCACAGATCCACGGGAAATACCCTTAGACTAGCAGAAACCAACGCTGAGAGCACACGGTACCGCTCTCAAACGTTGCTGTATACCCCTGTGTTTCATCATCCATACTTAGTGTAAAGGCAGGCACACAGGTGAAGTGTCAAGTTGTCAAAGAAGAACATAATTTCAGGTTTCTGTGTTGATTTAAGCTCAGTTTTGACAAATGATGCTGCAAATGGTGCTGGCTTTTAAAGGACAAATCCAAACGTTACACACTTAAAAACAATAAAAAAACCCAACTCTGTTCTTTTTAGAAACAGCGTGGCTATAAAAGTACAAAAATAAGTCAGAGACTCAAGATCACATATAACATCTGCAACTATTTAAAACTCATTAGATCTCAAAGAAATGGGCACTTTGTTTGCACGCTACCTTCCCTATTTTCAGAATAATATCTTATTTTAAAATAGTTTAGGGGTTTTTTATTTTAATCAAACAGCAGCATTTTTTCCTTCTTCTCCTCTGGATTGCATTCTAAAAGCTCATACCCTTCCACTATCAATATCCAGCATCCAGTATCATAATTACTATCTATTTCAAATGAACTAAGGCTTTGATTTCAATAAAAGACTGCTTCCATTTCTGTTACAGGCAACCGCACCCTGACAAATCAGCTGTCCCAAAAGGATTCTCAACCAAACTAGTAAGCAACTCCTAGAAGGCTCCTAGAAGCCTTCTCCAGTAATCCGGTATGAAGTGATAGTACTTAGCTGCCAAAAAAAATTTGGGGAATTGTTAACATGCTGTTGAGCCTCTTCAATGCAGGAACATCTGCTGCCCAATGCAGGAAGGGAGAGTGGAAATGTTGAGACCCACCCATCATTTCTGACACAAGAGGGTAAGTGAAAATTCCTCTACCAGAAGGAACAGTTGAGTATCTCAAGCCAGGTATTTCAGTGGCACTACCTTTTTAACTAAATTGGCTTTTACTAGCCTGAATCATCATCATCTGTGCTAATAATAGTTTTCTTTAGTTTCTCCATTACTAAGGAAATAATTTCCATTAGTAAAGAAGACTCCATGGAGAAAGGTATTGAGTAATTGGCAATGTAGTTTGAAAAATATTACACTATCATTTACATGTCCAAATTGGTTAAATTAACTCATTAAAGGAGCAGTTCATCTATAATAAGGGGGAAATCAAGCAGTTTAGCTATCATCATCTGAATGCTACAAAGCCCCGAAGGGGGAAAATAGATATACTTTATATATAAAAAGTTGGAACCACCTACTATGGAGAAAGCAACAGCTGATGAGGTTTTAAAACAGGGAACAGGGGAAAACCCAAATTCCTGCAAAAAGCCTACAAACTAGAAGAGGCTAAGCCAGGCAGCTCATATTAGATTGCAATGAATTTTACTCCTTAAATACTTAATCCTAATACATATGCTGTCACAGAAGTCTATATGAAAATCACTGGTTTAAGTTAGGTCAAAAAATAAAGGGCAAGGAAAAATGGAGGGAGGAAAAAAACATACAAGTCATGTTTTTCCCCCTCCACTTCTTAATTCATCAAGTGCTACTGTTCTAGCCCTAGGGCTGCTTTCAGTTGGACTCAACTCCTGCAACTGCTACTGCTGGTCATACCAGTATGCTGGGGTTTCCAGAATAAAACAGTGCCAAAATTAAATGCAACATGAAGAAAGCAGTGGACTACTACGCCAATAAAGTCTGCTGAACAAATTGTTTTGGGGTGCGTGTTGCAGAGCAGCACGGATAAGGCAAGGGAAGGGAGGCCAGCCCACTAAGCCAGCCAGGATGGGAGAAGGTGGATCAGAAGACAGCAGCAGCTGTTTTGGAGAGGTGTCAGTAGGAAGACACAAGCCTACCTGAGACTAGCTTGGGAATCTCTGCTCTGACCAAATGCCTTCCCCCACAGCAACATGCTTACACTACCATACTGAAACAAGCTGTCTCAAGAAAAAAACTCCGTGTCTGCACATGATTTGCCAAAAGTTGATATTGCTAAAGTAGTGGAAGGGTTATAGCATAGGCACACAATAGATATCTATCAAATTTATTAATACAATATACAAGAAAGATTTTTTTAAAGTTATAAATTAATTTTATTTTTATTTAGCATATTGTTTCCCTTTACTATATATGATATTGAGAATCACAAGAATATTTTATTGCATATTACTTACAAGGTTATTAAAAACTTGCCAGCACTTGCATTAAAGTTGCTTACTAATTAGAAACTTTCCAATTGTTTCAAGTAAATCCATTAGGACAGTGCTAACAGTTTAGTACTTTAAAATAGAAGGTGTGTAAAAAGTCACAATATTACTAACATTTCACTAAAATGTGGTTTGCTAGGAAGCTGAGAGGGCAGAAAAAAGAATTGGGCATGAGCAAATTAGGGCAGCTGCTACAGAGAAAATTGATTCTTTTCCTCCCCAGCCCAATCCCCTACCCCTCACCACAAACTTAGGTTCAAATGACTGTATTGGGATTTAAATTTAATTGAGTAAAATAAAAAAGAGTTTGCCACAACCACACAATTATCATATAAGAATATTCACATTACATTTGAATGTTCTAATATGTATTCATAGGGAAGATTATACAAATCAGTTTTGTATCAGTTTCAGTATTCTGCAATATTAAAGAGGGTTCCACTACTAAAAAGATGCAGTAGACAAACAGGAATGCAGAGTTATTAAACATTTTAAACATATCTTTCTTTTCATTTGGTGATTTGTTCCTGGATTTTTTTTTTGAGACAGCTATATTAAAAAATACCAACTTGTCTACACATATCAAGACACATACTGACTTTATCAAAAATATGTTCCTACTATTTTCTATATCATAAGTTCTTGTTAATTTCTACCCAGATTCATTGGACATTTTTTCTTCTAAGTACTAAGACAACAACCCAAGAGCTACCAGATCTTTCATCAAGGCACATATATTAACCATTCTGATTTGTTTTAAAAGAGAGGAATCAAGTAGGATTTCCTTCAGGAGCAATACTGACCTTTGAAAGTATTATCCTACTGGTATCTCATTTTTCACAAACAGTAAACCAACTTGTAGCTCCACCGATAAAAGCCTGCTATGTTTCAGGTTACTTTAGAAACAGCAGTCTTCTTCAGGATACAAAGAACATTATAATTCCTTGCAAGGATACAAATTTATAAGTACATGAATGTCTTTTATGAGTCATCTTAACCTTATGCAGTTTTTTTCCCCCAGAAATATTAGGCATCACAGCAAGTTACACAAAAATGAAATGTCACTGATTAGCAGTCACTGACTGAAAATAGAGAATTTTCACACTGAAGCACAGAAATGTTTTTTTCTCCCACCAATTTATATTACTGGGTTTTGCACATCGAACTTCCTTTGATCTGGCAAAAGGTCTTTCCTAACCTTTTGCAAATATGAATGTTAATATGCATACCCTTCCAAAGCATAACCAAAAGGCCTATAATCTTCATTTTATATATGATCTCTTTATAGATTTGTCTAATCCCCATTCTTAACATCTCTAAATCTTTAACAGAGAAAATCTGGATCTGGATACTGTATTTGTTTAAGGCAACATGAGACCAAAAAAAACAAAGAAAACAGGAATTGCCTTTAGAAGGAATAGATCTGCTTAATCTTCCACTGGAAGTATCTATACACAAAAAAAAAAAAAAAAAAAAAAAAAAATTACTTCTTTCAGGGAAGCTGAAAAGACAATTCAGGAAGATTTTTAAGTATATTTAAGAAGTACCTGAGCTGTGCTGAATTAGATCAAAATCATTAAACCATGAATGCACATTTTTTTCTAAGTGAAGACTGCATCTTCACTAGACTGCATCTACACCAGCATAATATCTTTTGCTGCACGACAATGTCATGTTTCATAACAAGAATTATAAATTCCAGATCAGTTTAGCTGTTCAAGGTTATGCATTTGTGGCAGTCATCTAGCTGTGCTTTGATATAAATCACAAGTTCAATGTTGTATCTTAAGATTAAAAAAAAAAAGTGTACGCTAGTTTTAAAGTCTCGAAAATATTTCAGAACTTTTGAAACAACAATTTCAAGCAAACTATCATAACAACAACAGCTAGGCTGATATTTAAGTGTCATTTTTTTTTTTTTTTAAAAAAAGCATTTCTATTGCTGTTAGTTATATTTAGGATAAATAAATATGTCCCTGCATTTCAGGCTATGAAGTTACAATGCCTGTAGTGCAGCTGTTTGCAGGGGATCGTTCACTGGCTAAGGCCAGGCATTCTGGCACTGATGTATTAATATTCAACTCTGCAGATTAGTATAAGCAGAGGCTGAGGGGGAGGATGGGAGTGTAAAGTATATAGAAGATGACATCTATCTTTAGGAGGTGGTTAGTTTAATTATCTATGAAGTTATTGATCCTGAGTTAGGAAGCAGCTGAGCAAGTGGTTTAGGGAATGCCATGAGCAGCCAGCTCGTGATTAAAAGAATACTCACACCCTTTAAGGAAACTGGGAAGTAAAAAATACTTTGGCAGTTAGGAAATACACACTAAGTAGAATCAAAACAGAAACTTAAAATATTTGTGTCTACTTGTGCCAAGTCTATGGTGGATTTTTTCATACAGAAAATTACACATGACTTCCAACATGAGTTTTTAGAAATATTTTCCTACTTTTCTCATTAAATTTCCTCAAAATGAGTAATGTGGAAAGATGTTCTTCTTTCTACAGATAAGTATTGGGCAAACTACAAGTTTCTGGTCAAATAACTTTCTCATGAGCCACAGAGTGGGCACACAACTATTTTGTGCACCAGGAAAAGAATAAATGTTTACGTTCAGTGAAACAGAATAATAGTTTACACCCAAAAGTTTAACCTCATTCTATAAAACAAGCTACTTCAGTTTTTTTTAAGGTGAACTCTTTTAATCACTGGCTCAGTCCTCCTAATTTCATTTGTACCTTCACCACCTCTGACTCTGCATATAGTAAGGGTATTCCAAGCTCCTGTCAACATGACCTTTATGGTCTTTTTAGGTGAACATACATAATTAACAAGCAGTAGAGAAATCACTTCAGTTTGAATTATAAACTAAATGCTGTGATTCCTCACTCCCTAAACACCCATAAATTAAGCTGCAAAGGACTTGAAATTCCTAAGGTAAATGTAAGATGTGGTATAAACAGAGTTCCTTATCTGCAACATGTTACGGCCAAAGTCTCAGCAGAGTAGCAAAAGGCTGTACACTTACCCTCTTCAAACAGAGGGCAGGGCTTCTTTACACAGGGAAATGCCCACACAATTTTGTGGTTACGGTTATTTTATGGAACTTCTCGTAAATAAGTCAGAAAAAAAAAATGCTCCTTTCTCCTTCTTATATAGTGCTGCAAACCATTTGCCAGTGGAAACCTCTGGTCAACTTGATTAGGGCAGCATTTCACTGAATTTTCTTTTCAGAGTTCATCTATGTTGCAGACATACCAATTTAGCTCTACATTGGTTAGCATAGGTATCAATAGCAGGGCAGGCATGAACCTCATCACGTCCCTCCAAATCTAAACTAGGGGTGAAGCTCAAGTCACCAGTGTTTCCAACCTATCAGCCCCTGAAATAGATATATGAATAGATATATAGCCTAGGAACATCTGTGTGCGTGTCAGTCACGCTTGCTACAGCACGGTCCTACCCAAGACTTTGTACCTACACAACTAGTATTTGCACCTCAGCATGACTCCCTTTTACTGAACTATTACTAAAACTATTACTGAGAACCATTGTTACAACTATTTTGATTTTTATTAACATTGCTTATCCACTAGTGCTCAAATATTATGACTAGAGAAGACATCAAAATTAAACAGACTAGACAGAATAAATTATTACATAAAGGAGCTGTGCCACAGGTCCCGAGACAAGAGTAACACAACTGAAGTCAAATTTGATTACTCAGCTCCTCTCTGAACATTTGCCTTAATTCCTTTACATTTGTTTTTTATTTCTTAGAAAACCTGTGTTCGATTCCTTGATTCACAAATCCTGAAGATAAAAGTCTGCCTGTGCTTTCAAAGTGTAAGTTCATGATTAACAGTGAATAATAAATACACATGTAGAAGAAAATGCTAAACCTTTATAAAAGGAGGGTCATTTTTGGTTATTTCAAAATCGTCAATCTTTTAATCTGCTTCATTAGCATGCTTCATGAAATTCTTGAGCTCAACCTTTTCTACTTTTTAGCCCTATAAAGTCAGGAAGAATGTACAAGTTACTACTTTGAATATGATTTAAGATAATTCTCATTTTGAAGTATTTGCATACTTGGGGGGTTAAAATATGTTCTCTATGAAGCACAAACAAAAATGGAGTAAAGCTTCAAAATATTTCCACTCCAAGCACACACTTCTAGATATATCAGATTCATCTTCTTAATCACACATGTCAAATTAAGAATTCTTTATTCATTTAAACAACATAATATTACCTTAAAACACGCTTATACTTTCACATTCCCGTTCCTAACTCATATGCTTCTTTTTTTTTAGTATTTCACTATTACAAATAGTTTTCCCCTTGAAGGCTTCAAAAGTAGATTATTTTTATGTTAAAGGGCAATTTTTGACACATGGTGTTACAAAAGAGTAAATGAAAATTATATTTATATAAAAGGACTTCAGGGGTTGAAAACTTCATTTTTCCTTTTTTTCCTCAAAAATGGCTTTATTCATCTCAATGTGCTTTTCTTTTATAAAAAAAAATGTAGATGATTAAAAAACATATTCATATTTGAAAATGTCTGAATAAAGTCCTATTTTGATTACTCGGTTGCACAATGATGATTTAAGTTTTTGCTTCTTTCTTTGTATAAGAAGGTTTCAGTAAATAGTCAAGCAAGTGTGAAGAAAAACACCCACATTGATTATATTCTAGAAAAAGATGACCAGTATTGGTTCTTGATTTACAAAGACAGTGAAATGACTCTGATGGTTAACACAGCATTTCATAACCAAGACTTCTCACAAATCAGGTTTTAACAGTTAATTTAGCTGTCTTATTTTGCAAGCATGTGAATACAAGTACTATACACTTTAGTATTGAAGTGCATGACACAATTGAGAGTTCAGTTTCACTTCTGATGAGTTAAAAAAAAAAAAACAACAAACTTATGTATGAAACTCAGAAATCCATAGTAATTTAAACTGAACATTAGAAAACTATTTTTCCGTTAGAAAGCTATTTTCTTTAAGGCCAGCCAGACAAACAATTCCTGGATGTCCTAAAAGAAGACAAAATATGCTTTTCTCCTGCCTGTGTATATTGCACAGTCACAAGATGCTTTCAAATGGCTACACAAGTTCTTTGCACAGCGCCAAGCTCCGTGCCTTCTCACGACACGAGGTTGCACTGAACAGACCACTCCATAAAACAACAGGCACGTGAACGTTTTGTGTAGCGCAAAACAGAGACTGATTATAGAAACAAAGCAATAGGCATCATAACCACAGAAAAAGCACCTAGGAAGTGACTGCAGTCAGGTCCCTTCCTTGCACTGCCTTGACATCTGCCATGGAGTCATTTCCCAGTCGGATGCAACTTGCAGATGTGGCTAGCCCCCACGCTGGCAAGCTAAAGAGGGGTCGGGAGTGGGGGCAAGCATTGTGGCCCCTCTCATTATTCTTCCAGACAGCATTACATCCAGCCAGGCATCAAGGACACAAACATGAAACGTTCACAACTCATTCATCCCCCACACTCAGAGAAGCCTGCAGAAGGTTTTATGAGAAAAGCAGCTGGACTGTCAAGGACAATTTCCTTCTACAATAAACTCTATTTTAAGGTCTCATCCTAACTACTACCTATATGTTGTTATTTTCATTGTTCATTTCGAAAAAAGCTGGTCAGTTTAGGACCAACTTTACTTAGAACATTGAGGACACAAAAAAAAAGCAAGACCTAGCAATAGTTCATTTGGCAAGGCTCAGCTACTGAAGTTTTTCCTATGCAGGAGGACAGAGCTGAAAAGCACTTCATTAAAATGAAGTTAAAATTTGTTGATTTGTCAGAATGAAAACTACTAAACAGATACTTCTGTTGTTTTATTTTGACAGAAGCTAGCAATCTTGTTATTAGAACAGTCTTATCAGCTATAAACAAAATGTACTTGTTTTCACATTAATGGACTATGCTTGCCATACAGCTGCAAAAAAAAAAAAAAATAAATAAATTCAGAAATAGTTTTTCCACCATCAAAAGTACAATTAATGCACACAGAATAAGAACTCCTCAGTGTTTCACACCAGTAGACACCTTTGTGGGGTTTTTTTTTAGGCTCTCTTGGATCTCAGTGGTTACAAAACTTGCAGACTACCAGTACAAGAAGTTCTGTTAAATCTCAGTGAATGTACAAACAACAAAAGTGCAGCTTTCCATACTGTCCTTGCTCTGTGCCTAAATCCTTGCTGGGAGAAAGCAACTACTACCAATACAGAGAGAAAAGGTACAGAATAGCATACCATGAGTAAAGTTACTACAGATCACATCTACATTAAGAATGTCTTACCAGTACAGCAAATTTACGCCTTCTACTTGAAAGGCAACTACAATGGAAAAGGTATCACAGGATCACAGAAGGCCTGAGGTTAGTAGGGACGTCTGGAGGTCACCTGGTCCAGCCTCCCTGCTCAAGCAGGGTCCCTCAGAGCCGGTTGCCCAGGACCATGTCCAGATGGCTTTTGAGTATCTCCAAGGATGGAGACCCCATAGCCTCCCCTGGGAGGTTATACGCTGCATAATACTCTGTATCAATACTGCAAAACTGTAACACAAGAAGGCGAAAGCGAAAGAGGTGAGGTCCCGTTTCAATACTCTAAAGGCGTTTCCTAGCAAAAATCTATTGGTAACAAATCACACCTTTCCATCTTTCTGCACAACTACATCAGTCTTAGGGTACATAGGGTAGGCAGAGGTTATGCAGGTAGATAAAGTTGATATTAAACATCAGCCATTCCTATCACTTGTGATGTATCCCATTATCGTAGTTCAGCCCTGACCGGGACCAGACTACAGAGTTTCTCTCTCACTCCCCCAACCCTCCGAGAGAACAGGGGGAGATGATATAAGAAAACCAGCTTGAGGTTTGAGATAAGGACAGGGAGAAATCCTTAAAGTTACCGTCACGGGCAAAACAGACTCGACTTGGGGAAAACTATTCATTTATTACTAAAACTAGCAGGAGAATGAGACAGAGAAACAAGATAACCTCCCCCACCCCTCCCTCTTCCCAGGCTTAACATTATCTCTACTACCTTCCCCCCACGCGAGCAGCACAGGGAGGAAGAGGGAATGGGGGTTGCGGTCAGTTCATCATGCGTTGTTTTACGCTGCTTCTTCATAGTTGGGGGAAGAACTCCTCTCATTCCTCCCCTGCTCCAGTGTGGGGTTCCACCCATACGCCACAGTCCTTCGTGAAACTGCTCCGGCGTGGGTCATCTGTTCCACGGGGTGCAGTCCCTCCAGAACAGCTGCCCCAGCGGGCCCTCCACGGGCCACAGCCTCCTTCAGGCCTCGACCTGCTCCGGCGTGGGGTCCTCCACGGGCTGCAGGTGGATCTCTGCTCCTCGGTGGACCTCCATGGGCTGCAGGGGGACAACCTGCTCCACTACAGTTATCACCACAGGGGTGGTGCAGGGGAATCTTGGCAAGGAGCCGCATTACTCCTCCCCCTCCTTCTTCACTGACCTTGGCATCTGCAGCCGTTCCTCACAACAGGCTGGCAGATGCCTCTCAGGGTCCTTTTTACATCTTATTCACTGCTCATCTCCTCTCCACTTCTTGCAGCCAGGCCAGGCCAAGTCAGGCCCAGTCGGCTGGCCTCGCCAGAGGGTGAGGCCTGCAAGGCCCACAAGGCTCGCGCCTCCCCCTCTCTGCCCCCACTCAGCTGCTTCACATTTTCTCTCTTTTTTTTTTTTCCTATTTTCCCCTTCTTAAATACGTTATCGCAGAGGTGTTATCACAGGACATTCTGCTACCAATTGGCTCGGCCTTGGCCAGCAGCAGATCCGCCCTAGGCCGAGTCCACTGAACAAAGGGGAGCGACTTCTAGCAGTTTCCTACAGAAGCTACCACCTTAGGCACCTTAGGCAATGAACTACATTGAGCTGTAGTTCTAAGTATCAGCAGAAGTGGCAAAGACGATTGCTACATTAGAGTAAGAAAAGGACTTGAAAGGATATTATTACATCACAACAAGATTAGATGTATGGCTTAGAGGACATTTTCATTCTCAACAGACCTATGGAGAAAACTAAGAGGAAATTGAAACCGAAGTGACTTAAATTTCCTATGCTTTCATCAAAGTCATTTTTTTCTCATAGCAAAGAGATTAAACAGTTTTCTCTCAGACTTTCCAACAGGTGAGCAAAGAAGTAAATGCACAAGCAACAGTTGTTAGTAGAAAAATAAAGTGCATTTTTAATATATTTCTAATGGTTGGTTAGGTTTTTTTTTCCTTCCTTTGCTTAAATAAGTGGAGGAAAAAAACTTTCAAAATCTCAAATTGGTCACACTTACTCCTGAGCAAAGATGTGCAATTTGTCTCAGAAGAAATCTAATTCATGTTGATTTAGCAATGAGTTAAAAGAAAATGTCTTTAATGTCTTTAACCAAGATACCACTCTTCTTGAGGACAAGGGTAGGGGCTGCAAGAGAAGTAGGCTGGAAAGCATGCTTTTTACCATCACTGGATCTCCAAAATTAGTATCTGCTCTTAGAGAAACCTCAAGTACTCTGGCTTCCTTCAGGTGGCGTATCGTCCCATGGCACAAGAGAGAGACAGTGCCTGCATGGGCCACTTAAGAGGAAGCAGAGCAAGCGTGTCAGTAGTAACATAAGTTAGGATACAGAACATACAGGCCTGCATACACTGTCATTCCCGGTCAATCTAAGAATTGTGCCTGTGGAAACAGAATTTGCCTAGAGTTAACCTAGGATAAAAGTAAGTTTACCTGGCCACACCTGGAATCTATGGCAGAAAATATCTGTAAAGGATTTCCTACAGAACCCACTGACATGAATGCAAAAGCATTTACTACCTCCAGGCATCTTTAGCTCAGACCCCAAACGCTATGTTGCACATCTAAATTCTGAAGGTCAGATTGCAATTTAGTAATCCTACAGTAATGTTACGGTACATAACTGTTATACTTGCCTATTCTTCACTTACTGATTTATGAGGCAAAGATGGCCTGTTCAGCCCTCTGGAAAAAAAATAGAAACTTCATAGTTTCATAGGAAAAAGTAGATTTTCTTTTTTTAAAAGGCAAAGGCTTTATCTACAGATAAATAAATAACAGGATAAGGAAAATACATGGGATGTGATGCTCCATTAGCAAACATCACATCTGTTACTCATATTTTAGTATCTTCACTGTCACCCTGAAGCACACCATGTGCAATTAAGAGAAAATTGGAATGCAATTTTTTAAGTAAATTATTGTCAACAGGCATAAAGCACTAAGCCAAATGCAAATCTCTAAATCAATTCAGCACCAATTTAAAAAGTTTTGATTAAGCCTCAATTCACTGCTACGCTATTATAATGTTATTAAATGCACCCGCCACTTTAAGACTCCCTTATTTCATTTGTAATTACAGTAAATATTGATTGCAAGGGTGGCCTGGAGACAGCTCCAAAACGTGCAACTCCGGTCCCTGGAGGCAGAACTTAGCTTCTGTTCCCATGACTGACTGCCCTTCTGAGACACTCAGTGGAGATGCAAAAATTCAATACATTAATTTACTGGTTAAAATGCATACCTGTTTGGATTTTGCTCAATTAAGCAGAGAAATTTGTTACAGTACACTTTTTTTTTAATAGAAGCTTTAATCAATTTTATCTTTAAATGCTGTTGCAGAAACTGTTCTAAAGCAGTTCTGAAGAAGTCTGAAAAGTGATCACAGTCTCGGAGCACCAACCTCTGTAAACTTTCTTCTCCATGACTCTTCAACAAAGCCAATGCATACAGATAATGGAGGCCATAGCGAGCTCTGAAGAGGGAAAGCTGAGCTTTTCTAAATAAAACGAGCGAGTACACCTCTGTTCCAACTTCTGCTTCTGCTGATGCAGGGAAGCAAACACAACAGTCCTCCTTCCTCACACCCTCCCGTTTACATCACCCGTCGGCTAAGCAGAGATCTCCAACCTCTCCCTCTAAAACTTACTATGTACCTTGTCCCGGTTTAAGGGGAAGCCTAGCAGAGAGTCCTCATTTACAAACTTGTAAGCATCTCCAGGCCAGCCTCCTTGCAGCTCCTACTGGGACAGCAGCTGTAAAAAACATTTTGTCAATTAAGTTTCCACTACCGTAATGAAGTTCATACACTGCAGATTTCATCATGGTTTTTCATGCACTTCAATAAAGAACAAAAATAAGTTGAATTTTAACTTTTACACAAAAAGGATAAACAATCCTGTGAAACATATTCAGAAGACTACCTTGAGTAAACACACAGCGTAAACCTCCTGGCTCGTTATTCAGAATGATGCTGGCCTAACAACAGGCTACAGCATGGTTTCATTCAAAGGCACCACCAAGATTTTGTGGAGAAGTGAGTCATATCTTGAACCTAGTTCCATTAGAAGACTTTGCAGAGCACAAATGCAGACGTACGCACACTAAACCAATATAGTTAAAAACAGACCTAAACTCAGACAGCTAAACGGTCAGCATGGGGCAGAAATGAATTGATCAACAAGTAGTACCTCATTACATGAAAGAGCTACCACTACCACTTGCAAATTTTTTTGCCATCATATAATTATAATTTTTCTCTAACATTTTTACCTAGTTGTATGCATTTTATTAGAAGCTACCAAGACTACATCTGCACAAGCTGATTAAATAGTACCAATAAATATTCCAAGGCACTGGAAATTTCATTATCCGTGATCCTTGTTAGAATGACCCCCAGCAGAGCTTCCGCCAGAGGCAGCTATCATTCATCCCAACACCTCCTAGGCATGCTCCAGGAGCCAGCAGTATCCAGGAAATATTCCATGTATACAGTCCCCTTTCTGAAGGGTAGGAAGTTTAACAGCATCCGTGCAGGAGGCCTTCTGCTGTTTGGCTTCGGTGTGAGAGAGCAGTCTTCCACCCACTAATTTACAAGTAGAGATGCATCCTCAAAGATTTATATTTTGTACAAAATCATAATTAAAAAGGAAGTGAAAGCCTTTGCTTCTTCTAAAGGTAGGCAAAGAAGAAAAACTCAAAGTGACTGACCTTTCAGCCCATAGCAAAGAGCTGTTTCCTCTACATCTTCCTTGCTATAATCAAATACAGATGGCATTGCTATTTGTTTGTCATTAGACTAGAACATACATCCCAACCCAAAACACCATCATACATATGGAATGCCAGGAATTACTAAAATAGATTTCCAGTAACCGAATACGCCAAGGAGCAATCTACGTGAAATTTTAAACTAAATAGTTTGGTTTGCGATTTTGATACAAAGTCTAAGCCAGTTTTTGCAGCACTCTAAGGTGCCTTCCTTCTGTCGTCAGCCATGACATAACAAAATTACTAGAGCTCTTTCTGTCAATTATTTGAGGAAGAAGGTTGGGCAACAATCAAATTAACTTTTTTTTTTGCAGTCCATCTATTTATGCACTCTAAAGATGGAACACATTTCAACCAGGAACAAAATTTATTCTGTTCTTTCTCCACATTTGCTGGATTCAGAATGAAATACAGAGAAGCATGTGTGTGCACACATTACATGTTCATGAAACTAAGGCCAGGTGTTTTGTGTGTTTCTGCGTGTGCAGAACAACTGACATAAGTTTCCATAATGCCTCTACAGATCAAACTCGGCTGTACTGCAAGTTTGTATAATACAGTACAGTACATGCAGATCAAAAAAAAAAAAAAATCTTATTAGATTTTTTGGAACTTTACTCTCATTAAAGTACCTTAATAAAGCAGCCTAATCTCCAGAAGTGCTCCGTAGTAAGTGGATGACATTTTTTGCAGGCACTGTTGGATGCTGAGAACTTTCAGACAAGACAAAGCAGAAGCATAGTGTGATCACTTTCGCCATCTGGTGCAACAGCAATTGGCTCAACAATGAATAATAATTATAGCAACAGAAGTCAAAACTAACTATAATGCTGGTATAAACACAGGCTGACGTGGCTTCCTCTTAGGACACTGTCGTTATCTGGCACAGGACTCAATCACCTTAGCATCCAGCTCAGGCTGCAAAAAGCTGCCAATCTCCACATGGATACGCTTGGAATCGGTATGTCACACAGAAACAGATCTCCTCTACCATCAGCCCTTCCACCAGCTGTTCCCAAGTCTAAGGTTCACCCGTAACTCACCTGTAGCTGTAGCCACATGCCCCTGAAATAAGAAGGGCATTGAGTCGCTGAGAATTAATGAGCCAACAAGAAATATCCAAAAGCTATTTTTCCGGATAAAACTATTCTCCAATAGTAAAATGTCTATACTTCATATTATATAAGTTTTGGGGTGTTTCACTTCATTCAATTTCTAGTCCAGACTCCCAGAGTGAATGTCCATTAGTAGACAGCACCTTTTTTTTTTTTAAGAAAGCAATCCAATTTCTGTGATCTGAGGTTTCTTCAAAATACAAGCTAAAATAGTAATAACCAAGAGACTCACTTCAGCTAAGCAGCACAGGTCTGTAAGAGTAGTGTAGAAGCAAGCCCTCCCAGAAGGCTTCCATGAGAAGTGGCTCCCTCCAAAGCCAATGGCAGTAGCTCAAATCTTTGTCAGGTCAAACTGGTACATACTAGATCCTTTCACCTCATATCTTATTTTACTGTGTTCAAAAACATGCACCCTTCCTCTCAGCTCCACAACCCACACCACCTGCATATGCTGATGATACTCCTCAGACTGTAAGCATATGAGTTGCTCCCCATTAGAGCCAGTGGAAGTACAAAAAAACTCCAGAAGGAGAAAGGAAAGCAACCCCAACTGCTCAGCTCCCACACTAGCTCACAGAACAAGCAAACAGCAAGGCCAGACGGGCTGGTGCAACTCTCGCATTCCCTCCTACCCAGTGCAGAATTGAAGGAGCAGTGGTGTGGGATGCTCCTGCCAGCTGTCCCACAGCTAGTGTGACCTTCACCACTGCCTCACACCAAGGTGACTTCTACAAATGACCAACCAAAATGATTTCAGTAAAGTACGAAGGAGAATCCTTCAGGCACTGCAGTGCAGGGCAATCAGACAAGAGAGTTTTGGGAATCTGAATAATTATAGTTTCTTATCATTTGTTTTTTACCACATTGTCCTTATAAAACATTAAAGCAACACAAGAAGTGTGCAAGAATCATAGAACCATAGAATGGTTTGGGTTGGAAGGACTGGGGCAAGGTTAAGAAGCAGATGACGTAGAATACACTTACTGGTCTGCATTGGCAACAAACAAACAAAAATTTGTAACCCGTATAGCAAAACTCATACAGATGCTGTATTGCAAACGAACATTTTGGCCTTTCAATATATAAAGGGGGCTTATAAGACAGACAGAGAGAGACTTTTTACCAAGGCCTGTAATGACAGGATAAGGGCTAATGGTTTTAAATTGAAAGATTTAGATTGGACAAAAGGAAAAAATCTTTACGATAAGGGTGGTGAGATACTGGAACAGGTTGCCCAGAGAAGTTGTGGATGTCCTATCATTGGGAGTGTTCAAGGTTAGGTTGGATGGGGCTTTGAGTGACCTGGTCTGGTGGAAAGTGTCCTTGCCCATGGCGGGGGGGTTGGAAATAGATGATCTTTAGAGGTGCATTCCAACACAAACCAGTCTATGACTCTGTGATGATTTCCATCCTCCATCCTTCCTGCCCTTAGAAAACAGCCCTGAAATTCACTGGCCAGGTTCTGTTCTATCCCAAAGCCAGTTCATATAGCAGCAAATCTGTTGTCTATCATATCCTCCAATAACCCATGTAAGTGTGGGCTGCATTATATCATTGATAATGGCCCATATCACACACTTTTCACACAAACACATCATTCCTTTCTTCTAGTGCATACAACAGGCCTGCTGCATTAAAAGAAAAAAAACTTCTATAATAAGGGTGTGATTTATATATTTTTGCAGAGAGATGCAGAGAATTAAGGAAATATAAGTTTCACAAGTACAGGAGTCACTTGTAACACAAGGCCTCTTGTAAACTTCTCCTTTGATCCTAAATCTTGTAGTAAGCCTAAATATGTTATTTAGTGCAATCACATGACCAGAAAACATGAGGGTTTCAAAATCAAAATAAGACAGGGCTGTCAAACAGAGTCAGAAAAATAGACTGAAAACCAGGTACTCAAGAGGTTTTTGTAGGTTTTTTTAACCTTACCTAGATTAAGATTAGTTTTAAAATTAAAAAAAAAAAAAATCAGTCGGGATGACAAAAAAAAAATTACCTGTTACCAGGAGACCATTCCTCTGGCAAGGAACACATATTCATGTTCATTCTGCAGATATTCCAAAACCCTCCTTAAAACATTCTCTAAAGTTATGTATGATTTTCCATCCTGATAAGTTAGCTTCCTGTCACTGTTCTTTAAAACAATCCTGAATTATTTACTCTTTCTTTTCACATTTTCCTTTGCTTTTTTACACAATCATCAACTACATATGCTTTGTATGATTGTGTCACATACATTTTCTGTCATATTTTTGTATTTTACTCTTCACAGTACTTAAAATTTTGAACAAAATATTAATAAAAAATAAAATAGTAAGCAGTATGATGTAAGGAAACTTGTAAATTTTTAAGCTTCTTATAAAGCTTAGAAAGGAAAAGAGGCTGCAGAAATGTAAGCTACATGTCTTGAACAGAAAATCAGACTGATTTTTGATCAAAATTTGACACTGAGTACTTTGGAAAATAAATACAAATTTGAAATGTCATAGACAGACTGGGCAAATCCAGGCCTGCGATAGTGAGGCCTGTTCCAATACAGCATCAAACCTGGCAAACTGTATGTTAGAGGTATGTGTGAGGACAAGCCCTCGGCAGACAGACGGGAAAGAGCTTCCCTCCTGTAGCTGCCAATTTCTGATGAAGTCTTCCAAATCAGACTGAGGTGCTGGCCCTGCAATTATTAAAATTATTAGATGGAGAATGGTAACAGAGTCTTGCGTCAATCATACATTAAAATATCAGGTGAAGAATACTGGGCAACGAGGTCCTCTGAAATGGGGAAGAGCACGTATTTCCATCTTCCAGGTGCCAGGAAATATGCGCTCCTCCATTTCTTCTTCTCTTCACCATTCATAAAATGCATTCCATAATCTCCAATAAGAGAGACATATAAAGTTCTAGAGGTCTACAATAAGTGGCAACACTCATTATATTTAAGCAAAAAAAAAAAAAAAAAAAAAAAAAA
>WHYT01017145.1:479715-508929 GCA_009806455.1 Tetrax tetrax
GGGGGGCCTAAGGTGGCAGCTTCTGTAGGAAACTGCTAGAAGTCGCTCCCCTTTGTTCAGTGGACTCAGCCGGGCCTAGGGCGGATCTGCTGCTGGCCAAGGCTGAGCCAATTGGCAACAGAATGTTTTGTGATAACACCTCTGCGATAACGTATTTAAGAAGGGGAAAACAGAAAAAAAAAAAGCAGAAGAGAAGATGTAAAGAAGCTGAGCGGGGGCAGAGGCGCAGAGGGGGAGGCGCGAGCCTTGTGGGCCTTGCAGGCCTCACCCTCTGGCCTCCTGCTGGGCAGCCGTCTGGGCCTGACTGGGCCCAGTCCGGCTGCAAGAAGTGGAGAGGAGATGAGATGGATGATGTGAAGAGATCCTGAGCGGCATTTGCCAGCCTGTTGAAAAGAACTTTTCTTGTGAGAGAATCAACCGCAGATACCAAGGTCAGTGAAGAAGGAGGGAGAGCAGTAATGTGGCTCCTGGCCGTCCGAGGTGCAGCTCATGGTGGAGCAGGTTGTCCCCCTGCAGCCCATGGAGGTCCACAGAGGAGCAGAGATCCACTTGGAGCCCATGAAGGACCCCACACGGGAGGAGGTGGAGGCCCGAAGGAGGCTGTGGCCCGTGATGGGCCCGCTGGGGCAGCTGTTCTGGAGGGACTGCACCCCGTGGAACAGATGACCCACGCCGGAGCAGTTTCACGAAGGACTGTGGCGTATGGGTGGAACCCCACACTGGAGCAGGGGAGGAATGAGAGGAGTTCTTCCCCCAACTATGAAGAAGCAGCATAAAACAACACATGATGAACTAACTGCAACCCCCATTCCCTCTTCCTCCCTGTGCTGCTCGCGTGGGGGGAAGGTAGTAGAGATAATGTTAAGCTTGGGAAGAGGGAGGGGTGAGGCGAAGGTTATCTTGTTCCCTGTCTCATTCTCCTGCTAGTTTTAGTAATAAATGAATAGTTTTCCCCAAGTCGAGTCTGTTTTGCCTGTGACGGTAACTTTAAGGATTTCTCCCTGTCCTTATCTCAAACCTCGAGCTGTTTTTCTTATATCATCTCCCTCTGTTCTCTTGGAGGGTGGGGGGCGTGAGAGAGAGACTGTGTAGTCTGGTCCCGATCAGGGCTGAACTACGACACAGGTTTTGGAGTAAGTATTAGAAAACTACATTTTAATGGCTGACCAGGTCAAGGCCTTCAACCAAATTTCTACAAATATTGTACTAAAGGTCTGGTGCTAAACAGAAGCAGGACACACTTTAATCTTGCAACTGAGATCAGATTTCCTTGCTACAGAGAACATCGCCCATTAATCTTTGTTTTTCAGCCCCAGATAACAGACGTGTAGAAATTATCAGAGATACTCAGAGACATCTTTAGGAAAAAAAAAAAAAAAAAAAAAATCAAATTCTGAAAGAGTATCTTAATAACTGTCTCACTCACAAGAATTTTTAAAGAAGTCTGAACCCAAAAAGGTAAAAAATCAGTTGTAAAGCAGTAAAGTCAGGATCATAGAAAGTTTGGTCTTGGTCCTGTACATAGGTTCGAAAAAATTAGTCACAAAGATGAATGACAGGAAAACAACAGTGCATGAAAAGGTAATCTTCGATTTCCTCACCTTCTCATCCAGTTCCAAGCAAAGCTTAAGAATCAAAATCCACAGCTCATCTTCCTCCTCAATGTGAAGGACAGGAAGAATTATAGATGTAATTATCATGGTCAACATCAGACCTTCCAACCAAGCAAAACAAACTGCTAAATCTGAAACTCCTCCATTTCTTATGCACACAGTTATGAACCAAAGATAAGAAAGAAGCAGCTGATCCTGCATAGGCATCAGGTCTGTTCCTCCCACAACAACAAGAAAAGAAATTAGAAATTTAAAACAAATATGAAAATCTAAATAAAAATAAATAAATAAATGGAGGCTAAAAAAATTAAACTGTTAAATTTAAGTAACCAATTAAAAAAAGACTAGATACCAATCTCTTATATCAGGTTAAGGTTTTCTTTAAAATAAATAACACTAATAACAACAATAATACACCTTTCAAAAGCCAAGGTTAAAGGTGCTAAAGTTGTAGCCACCCAACCAAAAAAAAAGAATTTTAGATAATTAAACTCACAGTCAACACCACCTTTGATAGACAAGAGACTCTTGTGGAATCAAAAGACGTGGTCCAGGCACTGTGATCACACCTGCCAGTGTGATCACACTGTGATCACATCCACAGGCTGGAGCAGTCCCACCCAGGACCGGAGAGCAGGGGCTGTAAATCACAGCCTTGCACATTTAGGAAAAAAAAAACTGTTAACGGGTTGTTGTGGTTTCGTTTAGTAAGGGGGGGCCTAAGGTGGTAGCTTCTGTAGGAAACTGCTAGAAGTTGCTCCCCTTTGTTCAGTGGACTCGGCCGGGCCTAGGGCGGACCCGCTGCTGGCCAAGGCTGAGCCAATTGGCAACAGAATGTTTAGTGATAACACCTCTGCGATAACGTATTTAAGAAGGGGAAAACAGAAAAAAAAAAAGCAGAAGAGAAGATGTGAAGAAGCTGAGCGGTGGCAGAGGCGCAGAGGGGGAGGCGCGAGCCTTATGGGCCTTGCAGGCCTCACCCTCTGGCCTCCTGCTGGGCAGCCGTCTGGGCCTGACTGGGCCCCGTCCGGCTGCAAGAAGTGGAGAGGAGATGAGATGGATGATGTGAAGAGATCCTGAGAGGCATTTGCCAGCCTGTTGAAAAGAACTTTTCTTGTGAGAGAATCAACTGCAGATGCCAAGGTCAGTGAAGAAGGAGGGACAGCAGTAATGTGGCTCCTGGCCGTCCATGGTGCAGCTCATGGTGGAGCAGGTTGTCCCCCTGCAGCCCATAGAGGTCCACGGAGGAGCAGAGATCCACTTGGAGCCCATGAAGGACCCCACACTGGAGGAGGTGGAGGCCCGAAGGAGGCTGTGGCCCGTGGAGGGCCTGCTGGGGCAGCTGTTCTGGAGGGACTGCACCCCATGGAAGAGATGACCCACACCGGAGCAGTTTCACGAAGGACTGTGGCCTGTGGGAGGGACCCCACACTGGAGCAGGGGAGGAATGAGAGGAGTTCTTCCCCCAGCTATGAAGAAGCAGCGTAAAACAACACATGATGAACTAACTGTAACCCCCATTCCCTCTTCCTCCCTGTGCTGCTCGGGTGGGGGGAAGGTAGTAGAGATAATGTTAAGCTTGGGAAGAGGGAGGGGTGAGGCGAAGGTTATCTTGTTCCCTGTCTCATTCTCCTGCTAGTTTTAGTAATAAATGAATAGTTTTCCCCAAGTTGAGTCTGCTTTTGCCCGTGACGGTAACTTTCAGGATTTCTCCCTGTCCTTATCTCAAACCTTGAGCCGTTTTTCTTGTATTATCTCCCCCTGTTCTCTCGGAGGGTGGGGGGAGTGAGAGAGAGACTGTGTAGTCTGGTCCCGATCAGGGCTGAACTGCGACACAGGTTTTGGAGTAAGTATTAGAAAACTACATTTTAATGGCTGACCAGGTCAAGGCCTTCAACCAAATTTCTACAAATATTGTACTACAGGTCTGGTGCTAAACAGAAGCAGGACACACTTTAATCTTGCAACTGAGATCAGATTTCCTTGCTACAGAGAACATTGCCCATTAATCTTTGTTTTTCAGCCCCAGATAACAGACGTGTAGAAATTATCAGAGATACTCAGAGACATCTTTAGGAAAAAAAAAAAGCTTCTCTCATCTATAGTTGTAAACGCATGCTAGCTTTTCTAAATGGCAAAGCAGCCGAGGTTTCTGATTATCCAGGGAACACAAAACCCTGCCTGACAGCAAGCACATCTAATTAATGTCTGCACCCTCATGACTTCATCACCACTTTTTTTCAAAAGGATCGATCTTTAATTTCTGATAAAGATCACTTCCAAGCTTCTGAAAGCAGCAATGAGATAGTGCTGCTGATAAAAATTAAGTCTGTATTCTCAAGAATATCACGGTACCCTTAGAGAGGAGTGGAAAATAAAGTACAAAAAAATGTCACTTTAGCTTCTTTTGGCTATGCTATTTGAAGGGTCAAAGGAATTTGGTGGCCTGCCACTAATTAAGTTCCTGCAACAAGTGGTCCTTTGCGATAAACATGCAAACAGCTCAGGCAATCAACCGATCCAAAATTTTCTTCCAGGGCAGGAAAATATGTTTGAACAGTGACCCTTGCTGAGCTCAAGCTGACCACAAGTACTTCAAATTCCGGCTTCCGTTCCTCATTACTCAGCCACTATTGGTCTGTCACCTGATACCTGCTTGGACTCAGTTGCCTTACATGCTCAGGCTCATCAGCTTAGTGCTGGAAGCTGCTTGAGTTTCACCCACCAGCATGTTGCTGCTCCTCTATCCTTTTCCAGCATCTCCTGTGTTCAGCCCTGCCTCTGTTCCACACTTCTCTATGGTTCGAGGGGCTGGGGGTGGAGGAGCTCGTGTACAGGGTAGGTTCTAGCTTTGATGACGCTAAGGGTTACAGAGGAGAGAATGATGGAGCTGACACTTCCAGCCCGTTCTTGGCGGCAGCACTATCCCTTCACTCAGCTATGATAAACAAGTTATTTATGCCAGCTTCCCACAGACACCTCCCTTGTTTTCTGGGTGCATAGCTTGCAAGCGGGATGTGAATTACACTATCATGAAGCAGATCTAAAACCTCTGGGTTAGATTTTCCAGTTCTGAAGTTAGCTATACATTTTCTAACTTGCAAATTCTTGACTTTGGTTTTCTTCCATACCTCATTTTTTAAGTGCAGCAGAAACAAAACCAGCAACTGAATATAAAAAAGGCAGTCAACATTGTTAAAAGTTCTAAATAGCAAATGGGTTCGGGCGTGTAGGTAGAAGAGAAATAGTGAACAGCCTTTAAGTTTCTAACCAAGAATCTCAGTTCATTGCTTGCTGAAAGAACAAAAGACACCTGTGACAAAGAGCATAGCTCTGTCATCTTTTGCAGAACGGCTTATACCTCACTATCTGCGAGCTGTCTGACAAGCCCACAGGAAAAAATAAGACTTGTAGACACGGCAGAGTGGTGCTAACTTAACGTCTGGCACTGCACTGCAAAGCTGCATTGCTTTCAGATGGGAGCTGGCTCGCAGCCAGCCAGCTTGCATCGCAAACGGAACAAGCTTACTTTCGCCTTTCAGAGTTGTGTGGGCACATTCAGAACATGATAACGAGACATATGACAGGACATCAAGGAAGAATTAAGTACCTCTGTGCTTCTGCTCATACAAAATCTTTTGTTTGTTTGTTTTATATACCAGAACACATTCAAGGCAGCTGGACCAAACAACGTCGAAGCAGGGTAGTTTTGGGAGCACCCTTAACAAACTGCCATCATCTTCAACTTTACAGCAGTGTGAGTGAACAATTCAGATACTTTCCTGCAAAGTCATCTTTCTCTACTTTTCTGACCAGTTCAGATGAATGTGTAAAAGGGTTGTCTTACACTAATACAATTAGCTCCAACTGACTTTATAGTCAACTTAGCATTGAACAGAGATGATGGCCACTTTCTCTATATTCAGTATCACTTCTTTCTTGGTCAGAGGAAGACATTGGTGGATAATCCATGTGACATCCTCTTGTTCAAAGAGCTATATACCCTTCCTCTCTAGTGAGTCCAGTGAGCAAAGGACTCTGACTGCTAAATAAACAAATTCATCCAGAACAGTTACTTGCACAAGGATTGCAAAGTATGAAACCACAGTAATTCTTCAAGAAGAGGTGACTCCCAGAAAACCTGTGCAGGAGACATTGCAAGTGTCTTCTGCATTTGAAGAAGTTGCACTATCTCAACTAAGTTGTGTTATATTTAAATAATAAATAAATCAATCAATATATATGGCAGTGTCAGGATTAAAATATTCAAAGCTTACATCTACTTAGTACAGAAACAACCTGAAACACATTTCATGGATGAGGGATCAGTAATTTAGAGGTAAGCAACAGAGGCCCCACATTTCAGAACTAGCAGCATGAAACAAGAGATCAATGCCAACTTGTAAAAAAATTGTTAACATATGTGGTACACTCTAGCAATGTAGCACAAACTGCTAAAACTGCAGTATTATAATGAAGAATGCAGATGGTATTTGATATGAAAATAAATAAGAACATCATGCATGCCCTGTTGCAAAAAAAAAACCCTCTACATTAGCTTATAATTTGTTTAAAAACAAACAACATTCTGTACTTAGCAAACAAATAATTTATAATCAAAATATAAGTTAATAAGTGTACAAATCAATACTAAGACTTTGTTTGTTAAAAAATAGCCTTCATCTCATAGATTTTACATGCCTGTTCCCTGAAGCTGGGGAATATTTCCATACATTCTGAAAGAGATGGCAGCCAAGGCAATACTCTTTTTCTAGCCTGCTCAGAAATAAAGAACAGCACCCTTCAAAGCTTTTGAGAAAAGAAAGGCTTCTCTCAACATCTTCCCTTGTATAAAGCTGAATATGAAAAGCAGACAGCCACCCCCTTGGTCAGGAGAGAATACAGAGAGTTTCTCAACTCATTGCTTTATCTGGTTTATTCCAAAGTATTGAAACTAAGAAATAATTATTGCATATTCTTAGAAAAACTGAAAAAATGCTTGAGCATGCTGTTTTTATTCTGAAAGCCTATCTTCCACAATCCCAAGTATCCCAAGGCTGAAAATCTGTTTTCTATAAGGATACCATTCAAGCTGTAATTATGCTTGCAAGCGTGGAAAAGGTCAGTGGACTTTTCATCTCTACCTTAAAATATGGGAAACTAGTTAGCTTTGATGATAGTTGCTCTCCTATTCTCCTATTTTACCAGTATTATTCACAGTTTCTAATGCAAGCCAGACTATAACAGCCCAGTTCTGAATAGCACAAAATAGCTAGGTGTGTCATTTCCACCAGCTGCTTTTTACCAAAGCAGAGAATATTAATGTTACTCTAATTTTTCAATTTTTACACTGCAGCTCACACAATTTACGTGACTCAAACAAACAAAATAAAAAAAAAAATACTTAATGCACTACCAGAAAGATTCACTGTTTTTTTTTTTTTTTGCCAGGAAGCTCACACTGGTATTTCCTATTCTATGATTCTATGATTTCCATGCGTAAGTCCAAAAGCCAGGACTCAAGCTCCCAATAGAAAAGGGCTCCTATCACCAGCTCCTTCGCTACATAACATCTGATTGACAGTGGTTGCAACACTGAGCAGATCTGTACAGGACCCTGCATCCCAAGTGCAGATCACTCTGCACCGCTGGCTCTGGCTGCGGCTGGGCCAGACTCTACCCTAGACACCCACACATGCTGTGAGAGGCACCTCCCCACACTTAATATGACACTGAAAGTTAAGCGTTAAATTTAACATACCAGAATATTTAGGTTCCAGAACAATTTTACTGTTCCCTATTGAACATTCTTCGTGGTTTTTGTGCCAACTGTACCACTAAAAAATAAACTGGATACTGTTATTATTGAATAGTTTCCAGCCAAGACTTTTCTACCAGTAAGGATAAAGTGAACATTGGAGACATCCCTCGTGCTATTTTATACTAATACACCTAAGAAAGTTATACTTTTATTTGTGAAGCTATGTCACATATAACCGACCTACAGCAAAATAAGTCTGCCCAATTTATTAAATATTTTATCCCATTGCAGTTTGATTAGAAGTTACTTTTTTCCTTTAGCAGATAGAAATATACATTTTTTTCATAGAAAGATAATCATATTATTTTTGTAAGATGAGTACTCAAACCACGCAAACCTCCTTCCATGATTCCTTAATTTATTGACCAACCATATACTTTGCTTTAAGTATCGGTACAAATACTGGTACTTAACACTCAGCACTAAAAATTCACATCTAAAGATGAAAAGCATAAAATAGTCATGTAATAACTTAGGAATGCCTACATTCTTCAAAGCTGTATTGCAAATATAATGCACATAATAACCCCAATGAAGCCTGTGAAAGTAATGGCATATGCAAGTATTTCAGAATATCACCAAAAGTATTAAAAACAAATATAACAGTAATGGATAAGTACACAAAACCAAAGTTTTTTGTCTTCCACATAGATCCAAAATTGACCTTACTGTCTGTATCTCACACAGTTGTTTGTATTTTATTACAAGGCAACCCTTACTAACTCATTATTCGTAAAAGTCACAGATTAGCACCTTAATAATCCTCAGTGGGTGCTTCAAAGGGCCAGAGACAAAATGTTCCTCCTAGTACTTTGCTTTATCAGAACCCGGCTCATGTACTAACATAAAGTTACTGTTTAAAAAATATCACTATAACGTAGAACTCTGCATAAACAGTAAAAACTGTCAAATTCAGGCCACTTCCATGCCATGGGTCATGGTGCAAGACTGCAAACAGCTTTTGCTGCCACATCGAAACCAAGGCAAAGGATTGCGAACGCTACAGAAATGATGCCACAAAATATAGGTAGCTAGGATTGTTCAGTATTTCTTAAGGTATGAGTTTGGGGGGATTTTTTTTTTTTTTAAAATATCCAGGCTTGGTTTTGCTTACAACCTATTTTTCCCCAATGCTCTTGAGGAGGTCAGGAGGCCAGGTTTCAGCTAGAAAATTATCTGCTAAAACAGAACAAAATTTTGTTATTAACACTTGGTGTCAACAAAGGCAGGTGTAGAAGAAACTTAGGCAAGAGCACAAGATATGATAAAGCTTTTTGATTAACAACTTAAAAGGAAAACAAAACAAAACAAAACCACAAAAAAAAACCAACAAAAAAAAGCCACTTCACTGCAAGCACAAAAAAAAGTAGGACTCCATAATTCAGAAGAGAAATAAAGTATAAACAAAGGAAGCTGATACTTTAGAGGATCAGATTACAGCCGCAGTCCAAAATAATTAGATTAGTGAAGATATCTGGGAAGAGAAATGTACATGCTTGTTTATTTTTATTACCTCTTGTAGCGGCTGCTTGGCTTTGTTTCATTTCAGTTATCACGGTTTCTACAGACATAAGTTCCCATGCAGAGCGTCAGTGAGACCGAATTTATACATTAGAGGAGAGCATCTTTCACTTACTGCACTCTCCCATTTCTGCAACGATCCTAATGGTTTCTCACATCTGAATCACAAAATCTCACTCTTACAGAGATGCTGCAGGAGGTAGAGCCGGAGCATGCCACGCAGGGTGCAGGAGGCATTGGGGCTGGCTCTGGGAGACCTATCCACCCAGCAGCCCCCGAGAGCGTGGCTGCTCAAAAGCTACAATTAAAAATTTCACTAGAAGCTCAGAGATGATATAAAGGAGCAACTGTGCGTGCGCAAGTGAAGAGTGAATACAGTACCCAAAGCCACCCGTCTACCAGTGTCCCGCGCAGATCTAGCCCCAGTTTGTTATGGTTAGTTGGCATCACCATTTTGTGATTGCCTATCGAAAGCACCGGTAGTTGCAGTCCAACTTTGTATCATTAAATCCATCAGCAGAACTGGGCATGAATATTGACAGTTAAAGCAAAGAAGAGAAAGAACAGACAAGTAACCAAGTTTCAGTCACCAGTAATGAAAAAAAGAAGACATGAAACTATGAATTTTCGAGATAAATTCACAAACTATTTGCATCTGAATAACCAAGACTACCTACAAGCACTAGAGCAGAAAAAAAAAAAAAAATCACACACGCCAAATAAGATTTCTTCACTTCCTTTGTTTTATAAGGAAAAGTATTCTACAACTTAAACGTGTCCTCATGATGATCTACTGGATGCTCATACTAAAGAGAGGTTTAATTTACAGCCACATTCTTTTAATAGCATCTGCAGTTTATGTTCCAGGACAAGTGCCAGTAGCTAATGATCCTCCTGTTATCGATTCTCCCTAGGCAGGCTGAAAACTCATCTTCCTGGTCTTGACATACAGAGATCCTGTCTTGCTTATTACAAATATATACATATACAAATAGCTTGGGTAGTGGAAGGCCAAATATGAAATCCACTTTTGGCACAGGGATTTTGCAAGCAACTCTTGCCACCTTACTACTACTGTAGCTGCTCAAAATCCTCTGGCTACAGGAATTCTGCAGGGAAGTATTTGTACATGGGACACCTCTGTTACTGTGAATTTGCTTCTAATCACATAGTAATTTCCTGTATCTAAAGAAAAGGAAACAGGTAATACAACACGTGTAGATGAAACACAAGGTTAGTGGGCAAAAAAAAAAAAAAAAGGGTACATCTTGATCCCTCTATCAGCCACAATTTTCCCCACCATTTCCTTACCAACAATAGGAATGACCCATTCAGATGACAAGCCAGCATAGCCTTAAGGAGTTCAGAACTCGTAAATTCTGCTCAGAACTGGGCATCAGCCCCTGAGTGCCCAGTTCAGGACATCGTGGATTGAGTACCTTTCCTTTCATTTAGAACCAAGGGCCACAAAAGTTAAACCGATTTGAAGCTTGCAAAGAACTGATTAGGAGAATTTTCATGGACTTGAGACCTCTTAGGTGGCAAATCAAAGGTCAAAGGCTGTCTCACCTTAGTAGCTGGACAAGTTATTTGAGACAGCATGAAAAATCCCTCTCCCCACCTGACAGTGAAGTGGGAACTCTGAATCCATGTGACATTGCCCATTCCCAGTAACAATGTTGAAATAATAAAATAAGCTCTGTCTTTTAAGATCATAGTTAGCTTCTTCAAATAGGTATTTAACAGAAACTTTAGATGTCCTATTCTTACACTATACAACAATTTATTTTAACTTATTCTGGAGGAACATTTACTTACCGAGGAGTAAGTATCCTACATAGCCGTTAGAGAAAATACACAATTCATCTCACTTTCCTTTTCATTATTAATTGTTAGACTTCTAACTTAAGGATAACTTTATCTTACCCCAGTACCAATCTGATTCATGGATGCAAACCTTTCACCTTTCAATTACACAGTAAATTTTGACTGCTTCATGAAACTGATTAAGCCTGTCATATCCTTGCCCATAGATAACATAAAATGCGTATTCAGTACAGAACCAATTATCTTTGACCGATGAAGGAGGCATTCTTTCTTCCTTTGGGTTTTGGAGGATTTTATTCTCCCTCTCTCTCTTTTTAATACCTACCAAGTCATCTTAGTTGAGGTCTTTTCACTGCAAGAACAGTGAAAAGTGAATTCTGAAACAGCACTATCAATCTCTCACACTTTCAAGACACTAGTCTTGGATTAATTCTCTACAGGATACTTAGGCCAAGTACTGAAAGTCCTCAAGACCATAAAGTTTCTAAAGTTAAGATACTCCATAAAACGTGCTAGAAGAGGCTAAATGCAGACAAACATGGTTCGAGCAGGGATGTTTGACCAGATGATCTCCATCAGTCCCAATCAACCTCCACTCAGTGTTTCCATGACAGAGACAATAAATACACAGCACACACCTGGGGCACAGTCGGCAACCAAAACAACACTGGGAAATACTGACCATAGAGGGGAAGCATAGTCACTGCCCAGTGCTCTTTCTCTCTGTATTTAAATCCTTGTCTGCAAGAAGTAGTAGGATAGCCTGGAGAAACAATTTTTGTTCTCTGTTCTGTTAAGGTGTTTTCCAAAAGAGCTGGAGCCATCAGCTTTGAGTAAGTAACGCACACTCTGTAGTGTCCATGGACAAGTGGCTACATTTACTTTAAACGCACTGTTAAAACACAAACATCCACAAGTCACTTGGCAAGCAGAATACATATTCTTTCACTACTGAATATCAAATATCAAAAAGATTCCATGGAGTCAAAACAATGAAAACAAATTTAAGAAAAACAAAAAATATTCTAATGCCATCAAGAGCATAAAGATCTAAAGACAAACTCCAAAAATACTATCACATACAAGAGTTACAGCAAAAACATGTCCAGTTAGTCCTTTTTCCAAAAAGCTGCTCATGTGAAAACAAATTCTCCTTTTTATTTCTTGTCTTCTTTTCTTTGTAAAATATGTCTCTGCTTGGGGAAGTGGAAATTTTCAAACGCACAGATGTTTGTGATTGCACACTAGCAGCCTACTGGGAACCATTAATGGTGTAGAGAGTAAAGTTATTCAATCATCTATAAGTCAATTTTCAAAACTGTTGCCTTCAGTCAAGGGGGTGATTAATGGCATCCAGCAATGACACAGATTACCCCCTGCCCATGCAAGCTCTTTGATTTTAATGCAGTTAAGCTACTGAAGTAAACAAACCAATTTGGGTGTTCAACTAGCTCTTTGTCTCATGAAAAATTATTTGACTAGACTAGTGGTAAAAGAATATTGCATATATCCCCAAATTCAATTTGGCATTCTGTAATCATAGCAGCAATTACATTTGCAAAAAGTTAAGAAATTAACAGTGGCAGAAAATGGTCATTAGGGACTTTCATGTGTAACAAAATTAATGTTTTCTAATCACCACGGTACAGCAAACATGCTTCTGTACGTTTCAAAGAGGCCAGCAGCAACTGCAGTCACCAGGCAAAAGTCTCAGCAAGCATTTGCAAAATTGCAGTTCAGAACCAAACAGCACTCTACCTCTCCCAACTTGGATTTCTGCAAACTGCAAGTCCAGCATCCCTCAAGAATGCCTTCTGCAGTCTGGTGTGTCAGGCTGACCTTGGCACTTCACGTCCAGGCAAGTTTTCCTTCCCTCTGTTGTACAACCAAAAATGAGTTGAATTATCAAGGCTGAGGCATTTTGTTTCTTTATTTAAATGCCAGGTGCCTCATAATGACTTGAGTTTAGTGTTCTTGCAGTATAAAATCTGAAGTCACAATGTGAGTGAGTATATGGCTACCTTTGTGCCCCACGCACACTCAGTGACAGAGACAACCGCCACAGTGGTCACGGAGAGATGCCTGGTGGTTCATCCCCAGAGAAGTACTTGGGCAAACGGCTGCCCAAGGAGTACTAGAGGGAGTACCACTCTGGGCATGACCTGATGATCACTTTAATTCCTTTTAAAGTGACACAACAGGACTGTGCCTCAGAGCTATATACCTGAGCTAACACCGTCAGCTCGCTGCCAAGTCCTACCCAGGCTCCTGGCCCCCACGCACCAGGCTGGCTGCAAGATGGCTCCTGTGCCCATGTAGTGCCACACTGCAACCTCAGGTGCCACGTGCAGCATGTCTGCATCACATCCCCGGTGTATCCCATGGTCTTAACATTCCCTGCTGCTGTCGTTATCATAGAGCAAAGAAAGAAATAAGAAAAAAATTAGAAGTCTTCTGCTTAGTAAAAAGGACCTGACAGCATACTATATTTGGTTTTAGAAAACGTCACTGGCCACTTATTTCACAATACATCAAAGATTGCTTTCAAACCTTCAGATAGTTATCCAAGTCTCATTTTTCATCACATTCCTCACGACAAATTAATACCAGCCTTCCGCATCTTATGACGGAGAACAACATATCTGTTTCCCACACATCCTGATCAGCCTTTTTGCTCTGAACTCACTCCAAGCCCATCTCCTAACACCCTGCTAATTCCTGACCACTCATCTCGACCTTCCTTTTATCTTTCTCACACAAATTTTTAGGAACTATTCTACACTGTAACCTTATAGAAACTTCATAAAACCTGTTTAAATTCAACAAAACACAGCAGATGGCAAGGAGGATTATTTTCATTTGGCAGCATGACACAATCAGCATCCAGAATGTATACCAATAAATACAGTTTCCAGATCAACACAAAATAATACAATCTGCATACAGAGATCTGATGAGCATTTTAATCTTCCAGTGTCTGCTGGCACAGGACATCTAAGTAGAACATGCTATCATCTGGTAAATTTACAGAGGAGGGATGATCTATGAAATCAAATTAATATAAAGGTGACAAAAAGAAACAAAACTTAGCAAATAGGGGCAGCATTTTATTTTGTTTAACAATACCTAACTTAAAGAGGAAAAACAAGAAGGCTCCAGTCATCTCACCCTGAGAACAGATTTAATCTGCAGCAAAAAGATCAAAGGTGTGCTCTGACTGATACTGTCATATAGTGTTAGAAAGTGGATTTTTGTCACCAGTTCCGACTTTCATATCGCGTACTCTGAAACATGGGAGAACTTAACACCTTCAGATTATAAAAGTAAATATAAAATAATTATAACCATCTAAATATTTTTCTAATTTACTTCTCTCTAATCTATCAATTTATGAACTCCTTTGCTGTATTTAATATGGAAAGAAACTTGCAAGTTTCTAAGGAAATGTAATCATATATTTCCAGCAAGATATATCTGTATGTTGCTTTGGTTCCAAACACTATGTGAAATATAAGAAAATTATGTTGACTTGCTAAAGTATTACAAAAAGAGTTTACATTTTTATAGTATATTCCTTTTTAGCTTTCAAGTTTTGTATTCTACTTTCTGGTCTATTAAAAGAATTCGTTGCTTTTTAATTTTCATTACCTACTCTTTACCCTTTTTTTCATTTCTTACTATGACAGGATATTATTACTCCTTATGGGGAATGCTCTTTGGTAAACAGGACCACTACTTTAAAGCTGTATTTAATTCCTCTTATTCACTTCCTCACCCTGAAGCAGTTTGCCATTGAGCACCTACACTTTTGAAGGGGTTTCATACATAAATCAAATTTCAAGAATCAAAACCAGAGCGTTAATTGTTACCATAAAACCTGAACTTCGCTATGCAATTAAGCTATAGAAACTGAAATCTAAAAATCTGAAGTCAGCGTTAATGGATTTCTGTGTCACTTCCATTACAACTTTCTTATTTGACCTCTGCAAAACCTCTCTTGGTTTAATGTGAAGGACAAACTAGAAGAGGCACACAGCCTTTTTAATAGAGATTTCTTTGTTAAAGCTGGTCTTACCACTAGCAGATGCAGCTTCTTATAGCTTCATCTCAAACTATGTTCTTCCAGATAAAAATCTTCTCCAGTCTGTTACTTGTCCACAAAAGCTGAGAAACTTCATTGTTTTCAATTATGTTTTGCAGAAAGTGGATAAGGGTGAACTGACAAGGTCAAGATAACGTAAGAGTGTTTAGAAGTCAACAGATGTTGTTAATGATTTCTATGTTCGATAGCTAAAATTCCAATTTCAGCTTCCTAACAGAGTCAGGGGACTGCAAAGAACTCAGTAAGGCATCAGATGAAGAAAAAAAAGCACCCTACTGCTCAGTCAATAACCACCTTGAAATTCTAAAAGCAGAAAGACATGCCATTTTCTGAAGACAGTCCAGATGTTAATCATACAAGGAAATAGTTTAAAGCATAGCTTGCTCTTCTCTCCTCCACCTTTTTTCTATTTTAAATAAAAGCTTGCTTTTCTCCCAGTGATGTTTACATTTAGCTGAGGCAGCGAGTTCTTACAACACCCCGAGCTTTCAAATGTCATTCAAGCTGTTTGTCAATCTGTCCTAAAATGTCATGTCGTAAAGAGCTAGTCATGTTTTCTACTTCGCATGAGAGGCTCCAGTTGTCACCTAAACAAGTTAGCTGGAGGATTTTTTCTATATCTAAAACAACTTTGTCCAAAATTAGTGTTAAACTAACAACAATATGGAAACAATTTACTTCTGTCAAGTTTAAATCCTTTTTTATAAAAAGAGCTGAACTATTCCAGTCACAAATGTGGCTTTGTTCACAAGGACGCTTCACGCCTGCAGGGAGCTTCTACCAAGGAGGGCAGGAGCTGAGGGGTATGCAGAAGGAGAGAGTCCAGAAATGTGCTCTGCCTTCAAGAGTTTTCACCAGCCCTCCAGCTAGGCCAGCATAATCATTGTATTTGAAATAGGTGTTAACTGGTAATTTCCAGAGGAAGGATTGTTGTTTTGGGATTTTATTTTTGTTTTTTAAACAAGTCTTACAAAACAACCCCAACTTTTTTTAAAAAAAAAAGACTGGCGACACCAAAGCTCTTCTGAATTTTCCTATTTTAAATGTGTTTTTCAACTATTATGCTGTCCTAGAATACCATCAGAATTTTTTCTTTATCAGAGGATTAGTAGCTCCTAAGTGCTTACTTAAAAAAAACAAAAAAACAAACAAACAAAAAAAAAACCCTGGATATAATTGACCTATTTAGCTATATAGCACCTTCCACTGAAGCAGTCTGAAATCCTTTAAAAAAGGATTTGCAAACAAGATGTACAAATTAACATCTCCCCCTGGACAGGAGGAAGGCATTATAGACCTGTATTTTTTTTTAATCTATTACATGTTATTTCTTTATGTACATATCTTTATTATAGGTATCATGCTAAGATAATAACTGTAGCTTCACTAGATCCCATGACACATCATTCAGCTTTCCCAAAATTCATCCTATACTACATACTTCCTTAGAAAATTCTTTTTGGTGTTTGCATGTGCTGCTCCCCTGCAGGAGAAGAACAAGAAACACATACACATAAATTTAAATTGGAAACCACATCTGCTGATGTGCTGAATTACCTTGTGGCTGATGCTCTCGTAATGCCATTCACTTCCATAGCAGTATGTCCATAACGTCTGCTCCTCTGAGATGCAAATAAGAAACCAAGATCCTTGTGGCACCATACCATACTACAGGTATGTTAAGGTCAGGCTTATTTTGGTGGGCAAAAGCCTACTTTTCTTCCTGATATAACTTATTTAGTATTCCCACCATAGCAAAGAGATATAACTAAAAAATCCAAACCTGCTTGGGTCACTGGGCTTAGGTTTACTAAGCTGTAGCATTTCCATTTCCATAAAGACATGAAGCATTTGAAACTTAGTATTTCATAAATGAAGAGGAACTAGGAAAGTTGTTAGCTCATCCCTTTATCATGTGGTGGAAAGGGCAGGCTGCTGTACAGGCTACTTCCAAATCACTTCCCCTTCCCTAACGGCTGCTTCGTGAAGGCAAGGAAAGATTAAACATCATTTAAATTAAGGATAAAGACATTTTTCTATCCCCCAGGAAGTTGTTAAAATGCTCACAACTATTCAATATGACAAATAATTACAAGGATCCATGCTTTAAAAAATGCGTGAGCAAAGAAATAAGGATCTACAGAACAATCTGAAAACATTCAACAGAAGTCTCTCACCTTACTTAAAAATCATGTTTTTAAAAGCCAGAAGCCAGTCTTTTTAGTTATAATCTCAAAAATAATATTAATATGCTGTCTGAATTTTAAAAAATATATGGTCATGTATAGTTAAAATATGACAAATAGAGGAAGCATTCATTTTTTCCCTAGATGTTTGTCCTCTAAGAGAATATTACATATACATACAGGTCTGTCGTCTCTCTTGCAGCCCCCTCCACACACACACCGACATATATATTGAAAGAGTGCGAGAAAGAAAAACACAGGCTTTTATTACCACTTTGTGAAAACAAACACAAGAACTAGCACCTATACTCAATAAATAAGTCATAAGAAAATCCTATCTTATTTCTACAGGTCATTCCAATGGGTTTTAAAGAAACCACCTGCCCATATTCCTTGAAAAGCCTATGTCCCTGTCTTTCCAGAAAAGTGCAGAAGAGGGCAGGATAATGGAAATAAAAAGTCGGTACAGAATTTTCCCATACAACTAATCCTACTGTAACTTGCATAAATATTCAAGCAATTAATCAAGCCATAACACCCGAGTTCTGTTTTTCCTCAAGCTTTACATTCCCCTAATACAGAGCATAGCACTTCTCCTCAAGCTTATTTGGCCAAACTCTATTGGAATGCTACAAGTAAAATAGAATAATGTGAAATAAATCACTCTCAATCCTGCCAGCTGACTGTGTGTTTATATATATCATCAGAAATAAGTCAGAATCTACTTCTACTCCCAGCTGAAGTCAGCGGGAGTTGTGCCACCAACTACCATTCACTCAGGGTCATGTTAAACATCTCTGGCCAAGACTTTGTTTTAATACCTATGAAGCACATTGCACATTGCGATGCCATATAAAGAACAACAGTAATAACAATAAGTCAGCCTTGCATAAAACCATAAAATCTTTAAAATAAATATGTGACGACTTGCTTGAATAACAGAGGGTGCTGAATACTATTTAGTGCTTGTGACCACCTGCAGTATCCTATCTAGGATATAATGTTAATTTTAGATTTCTGGATGAATGCCCACTATAGGATATGCTATTTTTACTAAGTTCTGACATGTCCCTCCAATGGCACATCTCCACCTCTAAAGTGGTACTGTAAGGCTATTACAGCTTCCAGTTACCATTCGGCTCAAAACTGCAACCTATTATAAAGTTATTTTGAAAAACTCTTCTTCATATTCTGATTGACTTTAAACAACAAAATTTACAATAAAACCAAAATAAATACCGGGAAACAGTATAATTAGAAGAGGTCAGCTGTGGTGTGTCTTCCCTCCTCCCCCAAAGTCTTTCTCATCAAACCCCAAAATAACAATATTTTACACTTATTACGGCAACTTTCAGGCCAATGCATAGACAAATGATACAGAAATAGCCTTCACCTTCTAGGTAGACTCCTCCAGGCATCTGTACTAGACTGACCTGTCTCTTCTGAGTGGCAAAATAGAATAAAAAAATGTAACAAACACACACAGAGTGATAAATGTATTACTATATTCCACATAACGTGGATGTTGGGGACCACCATCACAAAGTTTCAGTAAGTCACTGAGTACAATGGACAACTGAGTTTTACATAAGAGTTTATGCTACAGAGCCGCTGTCTAGTTTTCCCAAGGAGGTATCTTTAACTAAGGGAACAGGGTCAGCAAGTTTGGAATGAGCTTCAGCAATTAGGGTTTAAGATTTCTACTTTTCTGCTCACATGTCCTTCATCCCTTACCTGGTACATTTCAACAGGTAGACTGAGACTGTTCCGAGAGCTGTTTTGTATTCTGACAGATTTTAATACATTTTAATGTATTTTTAATCTTAGAGATTTAAACGTGAGGATAGTATTTGGCATGCATCCTAAAGCAAACAATAAGACATCTCTTCTGCCAAAATCTCCAGTGAAGACAATCCCAATAGTTAGGGGGAAATGTCAGCCAGAAACAGCTACATGAAGCATAAAATTCCCCTGAGAAGCAAAAAGTCTTTATTTATTAAATTAAATGCAAATTTTTCATTCTAATACTTCTGATCTGTTTTTGTGGATTTTCTCAGGTATGCTTAATTAAATCCAGTCATCAACACCAACTTCGTTCAAAAGAGCAATTAATGAATATGGCACAGAAGCAGCTTAGCCCTAGAGGAGTCTCTGACATTTGTTCATAGTGAAGACTGCTCGTTAATTGCTCCCTTTGTTCTAAGCCTCTTAAGGATATTTTTGACGCAACACTACAAGTCACTGTGACTTATTCCTCACAGCTAGTGACATCTGCACTATGTTAAGTTAATAAAACTACCTTTGAAAGATTTTCAAGAAGATATTTAAAGACATAGTGGGGAAAAAGTTCTGGATGTGCTGACAATGGAAAAAAGAAGCTATACTGAAATTCTCACTATTGCCTCCAAGTACACTTTGTATTACAGATAATTTCAGTAAACATTTTGTGTTCCATGTTCGCCATAATTAATGGACATCATGTAGAAGTTCATTGTGTTATTCTAACCTGTTTGGACTGTGTTCCACACCAAACTGAACTGTAATGCTTCATAGGTCTTCTGCTGATCGTAAGTTCTGGGACAACTGAAAGGACCAGCTCTTTGACTGTTTTAGTAATAACTACTGGGGTTTTGTTTTGTTTTGTTTGTTTTTAAAAACGAATAGAAGGAGAAGAGTAAAAAGTCTGGCTCTGGGTTATGAAGGAAATACACCAAACCAAAGATCCCTTTCAAAGACCTAAAACAAGGTTGTGGCCATTGCACTATTACTCCTAGAACTCAAAAAAGATAAGCAAAGCCATCCCGTAAATTAAAGCATGTACTCATTGTGCACTTTACAAGCTGGAAAAATTAACTTGTTTATCTCCATAACATATCCATAATATTATACCGTCCCCGCCAAGTTCTACTGCAAAGCACATAGTAATTCACAGAAGAAACATAAAGCAAATAACAAACAAGTTTGTTTGGAAAGTTTGTACCTGGAGAACAGCTGAAAGCCCTGTAGATCCACAGACCTTCAATACGCAACTGAAAACAATGTCGGCTCTCAGAGCTGGTGACATTACTCCAATTATCCTGATCCAGTTTTCCAACTTGAGATTCAGTTTCTGTAATTCCTATTATATAGCAACTCGTTCTGCCTGACAATTATTTACATTAATACAGCCATCAAGTTTCATGCAGTTATATGTGTGAGAAACTCTATGTTAAGCATTTTATTAGCTAATTGTATACCTCTGAGCACTTAAGAAAAGTAGTGCAGCAGCAGTGGATATGGTTAGCTGGAACCTCGTTTCTTGATCTAGTCCAAAAGGAGTCAGACCCTGTGAACAGCCAAGGTGACTAGAAGAGGGTAACCCTGTGAGCCCGAGTCTGGTGCTGGGTGTGCAGTGGGGGAGAGATAGACGAAAGGTTTTCACAATTTTGCAATCACCCACATCCAGTCTACTGGCTCCCACCACATTGTTCTCCTACCACACACGGGCTCTGGTTTCCTCTGAAGCTTTCCATTCCCACTCATCCATAACATCCTCTTCCACCTCTTATTTCTAGCAGCTGTTTCTCCCCTCTTGCCTGCTACCTACCTCATTATCTTTACTCCTTGATTGAGGCACTAAAAAAATAAAAATAAAACCACCTACCCACCCAACTGCAGCTGCCCATCTCTGTACTGAGCTTCAGGACACAAAGCAGCAGGAAAAAAAAAAAAAAACAGACAGCCACAGGGGTGCCAGCAGCCTCTTGCCAGCCCCAGTACCCCTGCTTGCCCAGAGTCCAGCAACTGCAATGCACTCAGCCTGGGCTACAGGAATACGGGAAAGGTGACCCACGTGTTATAGATGTGATAGAGGAAACAGGACACTCACCGCACCTTCCGATGGCTATCTGAAGGCTGAGTTTGCACACGGCTTGCTCACAGAAACAATTTTACCTGCTGGGACATCATCTTGGCTGGCTTACTAGAGAGTGAAAGCAGAAAAGAGTAATTCCACCTAAATACAAAATTTTGAACAGGCTCTCATCCTTGATGGATTAGTAGGAGAGGGATCAGCAAACTACACCAGCACTGTCATTCACACATTTTTATTCATATGCACAAAAGACTGACTTGTTACTTGAGTATCTAGAGAATCAATTCTTCATTTACACACATAAAACCTCTCAGCAGAATGTAGGAGTACCCTGGACTGCTGTATATCTCAGGCATCATCCTGCACATGACAGATCTAGCAGAATTAAGACAAATTACTAAACAATACAGCAAGGGTTATTCTGATTTGTTTTGCCTTAAGACATACACAGAGCAAAAAGGAACTCAGCTAAGCATAAGAGCTCATTTTATTAACATCACTATACTAAAAGATAGTATAAAAATCCTGTAGAACATTTCTTTCCAAATTTGTTTGGACCACAAAGCAGCACTAATGTCAACCCTCAACGTTCCACTCCTCTTCAATAGCATTCAGAAACCTAACCTTTAATTGAGAACCCTACAAAAGCAACATACTGCTGTACATTACCTCAAATAACATATTAGGACCTATCGATGCCACTCTTGGAACTACAGCTGCAGTTTGAGGAAACAAAAGGGGAAATAATCTGAAGGATTTAGAAATTAAAACATAACAACTCTACTCAAATCTGACACAATACACAGACTTAATTACAGCCGCAGCAAGAGTGCAGAGCAATACATACCATCAAATCAGAAGCAAACTATGGAGAAACACTTGCATTTACAAAGCGTTCATCAGCTTTCAGAAAAGAAAAGGATATGAAAACCTCAGACTTCTGTGTACGTTCTTATTACTATAGTCCAATTAGCTCCTCCTTGTTTCTGGTCCATCTAAATTAACATACCTTCATAATTTACTGGAACTCCACTGACTTAATTGCATCTTCTAAATCCAGTCAAATCACATCATGACCTCTGCCTTTAAAAGATCCCACTATAGCCATTGTGAAGGATTAATTTAAACTACATTTCTTTTATTCATTTTTTTCACTCTCAAGCAAAGGTTGCCCCATTCTTCCCTGCAGTCCAGCTTGCCAGAGTGAAGTTAAGAAGTTTATGAATTTTAGATATTACACGTAATCAATATTTTATGCCAACATTTCTTTGCTCTTCAAAGAGATGAGCTCTTCAGAGCTCAAAATAAAACTATCAACTATCAGAACAGTGTCCTGATCTCTTTTTCAAGTCACTTTGTCTTTGGCACAGTCTCGTGAACTAACCACTGGACTGAAGCTGGTAAGTTCTTTCCAGCAGAAACATGTCTCAGTTCTTCCACTGTTATTTCGTTTGTCTGGGATGCTACAGCAGTATCTTGGTAAAAAAAAAAAACCAAAGGAAGCACATGGTCTAGCTAGTAATGCTGTTTGACAACCTGGAATAGACTGTAAAAATGTGTGTCTGAATGCATATGTGTGTATGTATACAGAGAAAAAAGCATACACACACTCACCCATGCATCCCTATAAACATATATAGGAACTGGAAGGCAAGGTTAATTCTGATCATGCATATAGTAAACCAGGAAACGTTTATAAATGCTGTTTGCAAACATTTCTTTAAGAAGTAACACATTTCACATATACATTTTGTAATTAACAGAGAGCTTTTAAATTATACATAGATTTTTCTATCAAGAGGGAACGTTACTATGATCCAGTCATCTACCTAGATTAATTTTGGTCACTGAGCCCCACCCAACAATTCCCACACAGAAGTTATTGCTCATATGAGTTTTGCCTATCATAACCTACATTTAATTCTAAGACATTTGACGTGGATTACTAAAGTATCTATACTCCAGTTTTACTATATGGATGTTTTATACTCAATCTTTCTTTGAACTCGCAGAACCTCAAGCAAACCAAACACACCACCTGTGGGATACAGGCAGCTTCTAGTCAACAGAAATGTTGTAGGAAGGCAATATGCTAGCACCTCCAGCTTATTTCATGTCACACTGCATAAGACACCAGAAATCTCACTGTTTCAATTGTTCTGCACAGAGTAACTCACATGCTGGTTCACTTCATATGCTGAGCTGTGGGAGCAATCATTCACACAAACAAGTATGGACTTCTCTGTGTGAATGGAGACTCTGTCTCTAGATGCCCTGGGGCAAGTATGCTATATTTCCATTCAATTTTTAACAGCCGGGTCTACCACCAGAAAAACTGAAAATGAAGAATCAATGCAACAAACTTCTCTGGTGATGAGCTCATGGGACCAAGGGATAAAGAGTACATTTATCAGCTTAAATGCTCTTAAAATGGTGAGAATACCTTGGGAACTACTGCTGCAAAAAAGCTAAATGAAACAACATTTCAGAAGAAGATACTAATAGTTTATGTACCAGTTGCCATTGCTAAGACTGAAGAGCTTATCAGTTAGGTCTGCTCATCACTTCCTCCCTGGTTAGTTGCCTGTAAGAGCAATCTTTTCAGTCACAGTATGATATGTAATCCTGAACAAAATAACACTATCTCTTGTTAACTCTAATCCTTATGACTCAGTCAGAAAAGTGAGGATCCCATAAGCACTCCAGTTCACATAAACCTAATGCTTGTAGGACTAGTTATACAATGATGAAAGTCAACACAGATGCTATCATGAAGGCAAACAGGTTGGGTTTTTTTCCTCTTCTTAATGTTTTGGGATGCAGGGTGACATTAGAAGCACCTAAAAGGCAATGTGAATGATATTCAGGAGCAATCAGACAGTTTTTCCCAGAATTGATCATCCCAGTTATCAACTATTTAAGGATATTAATACAAACACTCACATTGCTCTTCATATGAAGATTGATGTGTAGAAGATAACTACTTATGTGGAAGCAAGAACATTCTAAACTTACATAAAATTTCTTATAAGGCTTTAGAAAGTTTTAGTCACCAAATAAGCAAGAAGAAACAAGGGACTAAAAAGTGCCACAAAGTAACACTCCCACAGTGCAGAAAGTGGCAAGGGGAGACGAACACCTGGCTTGGCAAGAAGTGAACCAAATCTGCTGGTTAAAAACAGAAATCTCTAGATCCTCAGGTTTCATCTGAAATCGAGTTCTCTAGACCTATGGCTCTAGCCTCTATGGCTACAGATAAATCTTTGAAGGTGCCAGCATGTGCAGAGAGCTGGGAACAAGTGTGGGGTCAACTGCTCTGCTTATTTCAAAGAGCATTTTCAAAAACTTCAGTGTTGACACTGTTAGCCACTTGGGGCTTATGAAAAAGGTCAAGGTTGATGAGAGTAGCAGGAAAATAAACCAACCTTTTTTTAAAGGACATTTTTATGGCGAATGCTAAATCTACGAAATTAACAAATACGTGCAATTATGAACCAGACCTGATTTTTACAAACAATTCACAGTAGATCAAAAAGAGAAGTTCCTCACAAACAAACAGAGCTCCCTACATTTGCAGTTATGCAATTCTTACATTTCTTCTTATTAAAATATTATTGATATGCCTCTGCAACAAACTAGGAGTTCTTTTTTTTTTTAACCTTCTGGAAAAAAATAGTACAACATAGCATCAGCTGAAGTTGAAGGATAAGCTTTGTCAATACTCATCCTATAAAAAGACCAAGGTGTGTTTTCCCAAGAGGCAGATAGCCTACTGCAGGCAATGCGTTCATATGGGTATTAAAGGAAAATAACATATTTGCTCAAGTTATTTTAAGAGCACCTTATGATTTTGGGTTTGAGAAACAAATATAAAGACTCAAGTTAAATACCAGAATTAAGTGTTTACCTCTAGCTCAAGATTATTTTTTTTCAAATCCCCATACTGATCTCATTGGCCTTCAGATTAAATAAATTTGCAAAACAATTTTCCCTGCTAGTTATAGATAAGCGAGCAAAAATGGAATTTTCAAATAAAAGCTAGTTGCAAAACCCCTTATAGAAAGGATACTGAAGGAAGAAAACAAGTCACTCTACCCAGACCATTAATTTAATTTCGAGGAACAGACAATATCAGCAAAAAAGAACAGTAATTCGGATGTAGAGTCCAGATCTTTCTTTTTGCTGTCGTTGGTAGTTACACTTTTTTTTTTTATCAGCAGTTAAAGGACGATGCCCAAGCTGCACTGGTTTGTCTTCAATATTAAAGACTTATCTAATGCTTCAGCTAACCCTATGCAGTCAGAAAAGCAAGAGAAGATAAACTGGAAAATCTTGCAATTCTTTTGGACAATTCAGGTGAGCCTGTAGACTCTGACCAAGCTTTATGACAGAACTACATCACTTCTACAAGTCTCTGGGGTTGGAGGTAACAGCATTTTAGGACTCATACCCACATTCATCAAGAGAGGCTTTTCTCCCCACAAACACCAACTTTTCACCTCTATCACATCTCTAGATCTGTATGAATGAACTGATGCTTCTGGCAAATCAATGAAGGTCTTCATAACAGTTATGTCATTTTACACTATCAGTTCCAACAGTGTGTATCAGAAACCATTATAATTTTACAATAGAGTAAGGTCTGACAGACAAGCTCTGGAAGACTGAGCTTCAGTTTTTAACAGGTTATTACCCTGAATTTCTCAATTCCTGACACATTCAAGGGCAATGTAATGAGGTGCTGCATCTCTGGTACTTCACCCCTCAATAGACAAGTTTAGACTGCTGAGAAGATCAGCATACATCTGTGCCCCAGCCCATTTGCAACCTCCACAAGAGATCCTGTGGCCTCTTCTAAAACTAACCTAACAAAAAGCTGTACGAACACATTTTAAACCACTGAGGCAAAGTCCACCAGAGCTCTTCTGCCAGTCCTAAATTTTGTTGTTATCTGAGGGACTAATCAGAATTTTTATCTGCACACACAATCCTCCTCTCCCCTCCTTCCCCACCTGATAATACTCATTGCACACCAACAGTTACACTGAGACCTGTGCCCATGGGACCTTGCTGGGATCAGTGCCACGGGTACTTCAAAGACAAAAAGTGTTTTTAAGAGGATCAGTTAGTGCCCTAGTACTGTTTACAGTATGGCTTCACATGAAGAGTTACACTGACACAACTAAAAGGACTCAGTACACAACTGACTGACATAAAGACCCAGAATTGCCAAGGAGGACGACAAACTACAACAACATTCTCTGGCACAGCATCCTCCACCTGCCTTCAGGCAACACAGCAGCCTGTGGTTTTCCAGTCACAAAGAGAAGATTTTGTTAGAGGACAGAGGTTAAGATCAGATTTTTTTTAGGATTTTGTCAAAGGAGAGTCAGAATATGGCTTTGCAGTGTCAGAAACAGGTGCAAGAGACAATACAACCAACATTGTCTTCAGCTTCACAGCTAGTTCTTAAGACTCATAAGAGTCATTAGACTCGACCTACCCTAGACTAATATGCCTTGAAGAGCACTATGAGGAAATGCTTCTCTCTCTTCCATTCCAAAGCTGAAATCCCACGTTTTGGCTAAGCTCTGAGTCCCAGGTTGCCGTGCTGGGCCATACAACATCAGATGCTAGTAGCAATTTTGTGCACTTACTGTCTCCTAGACATTCTTACTACAAAGCCACTAAATGACAAGAGGTTTACATGCTGTATACTTTGGAATATACATTCCAGCAAAATCAAGAACAAGACACTAATTAGATGGCAGTTTGGGGGTCATTAACTTGGTTTACATTTGCTACCTTCCTGGCAAATGTTAAGCAAATGTGCTATACCTAGACACAACCTGGCAAATTTCTTAAATAAATAACTGGACACATTTATGAAGCAAACTAAAATAAGAGCCTCAACCTTTTTTTTTTTTTTTGGAAAGTTTGCTGTTTTAACCACAGCAGATTTAACAGCATGCTGTACCTCAATGGCAGGGCCCGGGCTGTGCCGCTCCCCAGGCTCCTGGAAGGGGTGCAGAGAGCAAGCTGCCACCTCTTCATCACCGGTCACTGCTGCAATGCTGCAGCCTGGAAATTACAACCAGCCTACCACAAACAGCCAACAAAAGTACCTCCAAAGGGTCACTCTGAAAAATGGTTTTTTTTGTGTTTGATGAAAACGACATCTTTTTTTTTTTTTTAATCAGTTAGAGCTTCATGAAACACATCAGGAAAGAACAAATACTTAGTCTGTACCTTAAAACTGTTTCTGATGAGGAACATACACACATGCCAAAGAGGATAAAAGAGTGATAATGAAGGCAAATGAACTGATTAACCATAATCTGGAGAAAACTCAGACAGGAACTCCCATTACACATCTCCATAAAATGATGTTACAGAAAAAGAGGAGTTCCTCAGTGCTGCTTCCTATAATTACGGCAGCAGCAATACCAATTCGTCTTGGGAATTTCGTTACTCTTCTGGGTTGGAGCTGCGGTAACTTCAGAACATATATTACAAAACATCAAGATCATATCAAAATTTCATAAACCAGAGGTTAAATCTAGAGCTAAAATGCCTATCATTGCTATTCAGAAGTCAGCCATCACAATGTATTAACTAACTGTTTGATACTGCTTTATTTTAAATAACACTGTATCAGATTGCAAACACCCCCCCCCCCCCCCCGCCACTACCCATCGACAGAACTGGTATTACACACCTACTATCAACTGATAGTACTATCAGCCATCCACTTACGTGTCCTACAGCTTAGGAATAACCCCCAGCCAACACTCAGAGTGAGGCAGCCCTCGCAGACCAGGGTGTGGGAAGGGGTCTGCTCCAGCTTATCCCAGGAACTCAGCTGCTCCCTTGGCTGAATTCCTTCACACAACCTCTAACACAGAAACTGAAGCTCACAGGAGGCTTCTGTTGTATTTCTGCTTGTAACGTATGGTTTACTCACTGGAAAGTAATGGAGTTCATTCAGTGAAAATCCTGTATTTGTATAAGACTACACTGTATTTGTGTAAGACTACATCAACAGAAGTTAGAACCCACGTGGTTTCCCTAAGAGGCTGGGGAGGGGAAAGAAAAAAAACACCACACAACTCTTTTTTTCCTTCTGAAAACTGCAGCAATACAGAGTTACCACCCTCTGCATCTCTGCCCAATGGGAATTGAGTACAACAAACCTGATATAACCAAAGTTTATGGATCATTACAAAGTGCACGAGCACTCCTACTACCCATAAGTATTTCAAGAAAATAGCACTGGTTAAAGATTAAAAGAAGCGAGACACTACAGATAGCAACACCTTCAGCTTTCTCAACCAAAACAAAACGGTTACAACATCCTAAGGAACACGCAGTACAACTTAAAAGCAAGTGTTTACACTACTTACTTCAAAACAACCTCTCGAACAGAAAAGTAAACTGCCACCCTCCAGAGCAAAGCCTTAGCTCTCAGCAGGACTCCTCTCAGCTGTGCAGCATTAAACTGAGAAAATTAGATGAAGCCATTAGTAAACATAATAAAAGTTAGATTATCAGTACCTGCCAGAGAGGAAGGTGGGAACACAGCACAAAGTACAAAAGTCTACCCAAATCCTTCACTAGACTAAGCGCAGTATCTAAGGGCATACCTCAGCCTTTTGAGACAGCAGCACACTTTTGATTGAGTATGCATTATATGTATGACATCAACAAGTTCAACAATTCTTAGTAAGTCAAACTTTGCTAAACTGAGTCAGACTCTTACTCACGTCACAACCAGAAGACGCTGAAACTGCTACAACTAAGAGCTGAGTGCAATTTCCATTATGAAAAAATCTATATTTACGGCGCTCTAGCTGGGCTAGCATCATACCAGCCCTTCACACAAAAATTTGAGCTGAGAGCAGAGAAAAAGCTGTCAGAAAATACAGTCATCAAACGCACTACCTTAGAGCCATGGGAGCGTGCTATTACTATAACTTTAACAACAGCTTTTAGCTTTAGGGTGTTTTTCTCTGCTGTAATCTTGCAAATTCTAACCTTTTTTGCAAGACCAAGTGTGCATGCAGGTACCCACCTCTCCCACCCATGGTCCAGTTTGCTGAAGGAAGGGATGGCACTGACAGCTCCCCTCACCCCTGCCGCACCCCAGGAATAATCCTGGGCAGATTATCCTTGTGTCAATCTACGGTGCACATTTAGCGTCTGGAACAATACGGTAAACCCTAAAAGCCATCATTTATCTGCTGAGCAATCCCCACAAAAAAAAAAAAAAAAGATGGATCAGTGCAACAGAC
>WHYT01017145.1:510286-531895 GCA_009806455.1 Tetrax tetrax
CCCGGCTCCGGGCCTCCGGGGAGCGGCACGGACCCGCGCGGGAGCCGCTCACCGGCGGTTCCGTCCCCGTCCCGCTGCGCGGGTGAGCGCCCGGCCCCCGCGCTGCGCTGCGCTGCGCGGTTCGGGGCGGGGAGCGCGGCGCTGGCATTTTTTGCTACCACGTAAAAGCTTGCGGCGAGTCCCTCTCCGCCCCCTCTCCTCCCTCCCCGGCACGGATCGACGTGTCAGCCCCGAAAGTTTTATTTTTAGGCCCTGGGAGAGAGCCCCGTCATAAAGGTCCCGCGGCGCAAGCGGGGCGGTGAAACGTGGCACGGCGGGGCCGGCAGCGCCAGCATCTTCCCCAGGTACGTGCGTTCGCCCCTCCGCGCCCACCGCGATCTCCGCGCATGCCTTTGTGTTCAGCCAGCCCATCTGCGTTAAACCGCGAGGTTCGTTTTGTTCGTACAGGTATTTTAATGAATTCCATCAAAGGTTTTTTTTTTTTTTTCCCTTTTTTTTTTTTTTTTTTTTTTTTTCTTTTATGGCAGCGTTTGCACGTTTCGACTACAAACCGCCGCAGAAGGTGACTTGTAGCGTTAAAATCAGCAAAACCATGGGTTTGATCAATGCTAGAGTAATCCTTTAACAATATACTCAATTAAAACAACTGGAATCAAAACTTATCTGCAAACCAAAATGTTGCAAATCCAAATTGCCTGAAACGAAACACCCAGCTCAAGGGAGAATGTGACTTTGGCTACATTACAATATAAACTTGTTCAAGGAGAAACATTAATGAAAGTTTGAAACTATCATTAAAAATTAAGCTTTGGAATTTGAAACGTTCTTTTGGGTTGCTTGTTGGTATTAAAAAAAAAAAAAACCACCAACAAACAAACAGAAAACTGCAAAAGCAAATACTAAAGGCCAAACTTTTTCTCTATTACAGTCATGTAACCCTGACAGTCAAGGATGTTTCCTAATTCATATCAGTACATTCTTGTAAGGCACTAATGTAATATATACATACATAGGATCACTTTCCTGTGAAATTTTCTCATCTCCAGAAAATACTTGTATAGAAAATAAAAGAATCCATTTTATGCCTAAAAGTTACCATCAAAGTAACTGCAGATACAGGACGGTTTGCATACGTACCCTGTTAACTTGTCTGAAGTGGTCTTAAGACGTATCTGTGCACATCAGCAAGTCCCATGTTTTGTATATGTCTTCACCTAGTACAATAGCTTCAGACTTTTTAAAGAGAAGTTATACTTGTTTTTCCAGCTGCTGGGGAAAAAAAAAAAAAAAAACACACGTAAACCCATACATACTTTAACTATGAAAAGTAAGCAATGTGTATGCAAAGCTCACTGCAAAACACCAGCATTTTAGCATCTGGAGTGATGTACACTTCAGCCCCCAACGATTCTTCTGCTGTTTGGCTATGCAACAAGGGGAACATATGTTTTGGTTTTGGGTTTTTTTTTTTAATAAGGAAAAAAAAGATATACTTTTATAGCTTTATATGATACTAGATTATACTGGATTAATGATTTACATTATAGCCTAAGAAAAACTCCACTGAAATCATACTTTCTCTATCTCATCCCCAGAGGTTTTAAGTCACGCGCTTTATAGCTAACTACCAATTTCATGGAAGAACAGTAGTCATGTCAATGACTAATTCTAGTTCATTTTATTTTATTTGGAGACGCTCACGGGCAAAGATGTATGAAACTGGCCGTGAGATTAACCATGTTTGAAATAAAGCTACAAAATCTAACATTATTTAATGTTTCATGTTATTCTGCACTATATCTAAGTGCAGAGCTAAATTGAATTAGTTGAATGAGTGGGGCATGCAATTTTAGGCAAAGCAATCCCAGACATTCTCTTGTGAGCAGGGGCTGAGGGTTTTTTGGGTCTGTATAGGTACTTTGAACAGTGGTGTCTTGATCCCAGGCTAAGATTCTATGTCTTACCATAACAAAAAACAAACAAACAAACAAACAAAAATACTTCTAACATAATCTAGAAGTACTAGAAGTACTACACTGAGGGTAGGGGAGAAAGAAGCAGGAGATGCTCTGCTGTTTGATTTAAAGAAAGAAAAAAAAAAAAAAAAGCCTCAGAGGATCCAGTCCCAGTTCCATCCAGCCTTCCATCCAGTACAGATCTCCTCCTCCTCTTCCCTCAATTTTCCTGTCATTGTATTTCTCACTGTTACTAATTCTTGGTCCCTACTTCCAACAAAATAGAGCCTAGTGTATAAAGGAATGGCAGCACGTGGAAGCAGTCGGGTACTGCGGTTGGGAGAGGAGAGCCTGCACAGCACCTTCAGGCTTTTGGCCAGTTTGGTGGGAAGCCAGCTTTCAGCTCCTCCCTGTGGTGGCAGGATATAAGGAGTGTTAGAAAGCAGGGAAGGGGGTGGATTTCCATCTGTTTAGGTAAGCAAGCTGTGGTGTAAGGGAAGGCCTGTCTTCACATTATCCATCAAAAGCACCTTAGATAGTATGTCTGTCTTTCATAATTTAGAAAAACAAAGTCAGATACTGTAAGGCCAAAGTTTAAGTTAGGTTAAAAGAAAAATGAAAGGAAAGAAAAAAGGAGGGAGGAGTTTCAGTAAAACTGAGCCTTGAGCTATGCCCCCAGCATAGGGAAAAAGCCTCGCTTGCTTCACAGTGACAGAGTTCAAAGGCTTTATTTTGATTGCATTTTGCTTTTTTCACTCAATTGAAAACATTAGTTATTTTTATTTCGTTCATGAGAAGCATGCAGAGAAAAAAAACTTTGGAACCTCACTGTTAATTGCCTGCTTTTGTTTTTTCAACCACATCATCTGTTACTCAGGAGAAACCCTCCTGGTGACCAGAAACTTTCCAGAGCAGGCCAGCCAGGAGCATGGTGCACGAGAACAGGCTCTCTTTCCTGAAATAATGCCAGAGAACAGAGAGTTTGCGCAGCCTGGTATCTTGCATCCATCTTGCTTATGTGACCTTGCTGAGAGACCTGTTCCTTGGGTCAATGTTGCTGTTTCTTCCTTCTTTCCCACTGGGATTCAGGAAGGTATTTAGTCTGCTGCGTTTGAGTTGTGTGAGTCCTCAGCATTCCCAGCCTGCATTGAGCAAAGTCATCTCCCAAGGCTGGGTCACCATGAGACTGCCATATTTGAGTATCATCCTCAGACAGTTCTGGTAGGGAAGCATGCTGTTAAACAGCAGGACTTGCAAGGCTGTAGCTGTGTATCCCAAGCAGTGTCTACGCCCAGTAGCAAGCACAAGTTCAGACTGAGCAAAATTTTAATTGTCTTAGCAGAACATACCATTGCAACACTTGCTTTAAATCACAGGGAAATAAATGTCAGAGTTACAAACTCTTTCCTGCTTTCTCTAACATTATTGTCTCACATTATGTGCTGTATTTAAAGGTTACACTGGCTAGTATCTGTAACATCTATGAATTAGGAACAGCGAGATGAGATTTTAAATTACTTGTCTTTTGAGAGCTAGATGTTCTTCTGATGAGTTTATATTTACTGTTTGTGATCGAAAGAGAGAATAAAGCAGTATTTCTCATGGTAGTTGTATGATTTAGACCCTTTGTTAATAAAATGGTTTAATTTTATGAACGCTTAGGAGATATTTTCTACACAACTATAATAAATAAATGTGTATTTGCATTTGTGAACTGTAACCTGATTTTTAGTAATTGTCTCTTTCTCTTCATTAAAGCCTCTGGCAGATAAGGCAGCTAAAGAAGTTGTTACACGAGCCTTAAATAAGGGCCGTCTAACTTCAAGTCCCTAAAAGTAGTCAGATATTTGGTGAAAATGATGAATTCTGGGGTACTGATTCATGTGATCCGAAAAAGCCATCCATTTCCTGATTCACCTTCATATCTCCTCCAGGAAAAAAAAAAGGAATATTTTACAATGAATACCTCCAGTCAAACAATTTTTATGTGTGTGTTTTTCTGTCTTTCAGCCACTTCCCTGAACTCATACTTTCAAAATGAAGAGGAAAATAGGAGCAAGAATGAAGAATGCCTTGGAGAAATCCAGTCTAAAACTTTGAGGAGGAGAAATAATAGGAAATATTAATAACTCTAGTCCCTTAAATAGATCAGAATTTGGACTGAAATTATGAAAAGTTACAAACTTAAGACATGAGCCCTATTACATTATACTAATACGTAATAAAAATATTAGCATGTTTTTCCCTCTACTTTGGATGATAATGTATTCTGATGCCTTACACAATTTTCATATATAGACTAATTTAAGTTTTAAGTCTTTGCTAGTTAGCCCCAAGACACCTCCTTAAAGTAAGCCAGGGTATATATTAGCAATCTATGAGTTGCTTCTCTCTGCCTGCAGGTCCGTAATCATTAATATTGATTCCTGTGTTACTACATCACCCAGCAGTACAGGTGGAATTTGGATTAAGAGCACATATATATGACCTTATCACTGCCAAAAAGTCTAATGCAGAAGATATAGAGCTCATCTAGACTTCAGGCTTTTGTGCTGGCCTATCTGGGGATGTGTGGGTAGAGAGGCTACTTGGCGTAACTCCTGCCTTCATAGAATTAGGCCATCACAATTTTTAAATGAAATCTTAACCGGCTGTGTAGACCTCATACTCAGGCAACATTTCTGTGACACTGATCTAGCATTAGGAGCTCTAAATCAAGTTTAGCCCCTGAAAGCACACTGAGCAGGCAGCGAGACAATATGGCATGAGGGGTGATGGTGGAGGTATCTGTGCACAAGAGTTTCATAGTAAATTCTCCAAGCAGGCCAACCCCTAAGTCACTTTTTAAAAAGTGATTTAGCTACAACAGAGCAAACCTCTGTGTGAACATTCTTCTTTTGCTTTGAGCATATCTTAAAACCACTAAAAAATGCATGTAAATTAAACTGAAATGAACAAAAAAGACTCATCAGAAAAGGGTCTCACTGACTGTCTTTAATGAGAGTTCATTTACCTCTTTAGTTAAATGCAGCCAACATATTTATGTGACCAAGATCTTGCTCATCCTGTGCCCTTTCACTCTCTAAGACTCACAGTGAACAGACTAAGCTAGAAGTACTTGTCAAGAGGGTTTATGTAGGAAGTAAGACAGTCAGAAGCTTAACAAGATGCATAACATATTACAATAGATTCATTTTTCCAGCTGTACATTCCCTATCAGATCAGATCATTTAGTAGCAACGATAAAAGTTACAAGTCCAATTCAAGTGTTTTCCTTAGTTGCTCCTACACTGTGTTCTGTTTTTTGTTAGGAAAAAAAAAAACTAGATAGGGTCATTTACAGCGAGTCATTTTAGTCTGGGGTTGTTAAAAACCAAAATGCCTAACAACTTGAAAGTGGCTGTAGAAGTAGTATCGGGCAAAGACAAAAGAGAAAATAAATTAAAACTAGTGAGTGTTTATCACTGATAAACTAAAACAAAAAAAAAATACCAAAACCCTTCTGAATTTATCTACTTTGCTGATTTTACTTGGATACTAAAGCACTCCCCTCATAGTCTGGTCTTCTGTCCCATCATCAGTCTAATTCATGTCAGACCAGAGCAATAGGAGTGTAAGGAGGTGCCTACATCATCTGAGACCTGAAAGGAAGCCCAGCAAAGTTTTTTGTGCATCTCATCTGGCACTTGTGTATTGAGCAGCTCTGTTCTGCCTGTCTCCGCTCAAGGGCAAACATGCAAGTGTCAAATATACGTGAGGGAGATCCCCCTACCAAGTGTCGCTTACAGGAGCAGATGCTGTGGGCTGTGAATTAGGAACAGTGGACATTGGTCTCACATCATGCTGTTGTTAATACCCCTGTTTCTAGCTGATCACTTCCCCAAATCCCTCCCATATGGTACCTGAGTGTCATTTTAAAAATGTTTTTTTCAAAAGTCACCTATAGGAAGCACCAAAAATCTGTGCAAAATCTGTGCTGATCTGAACTCTCTGCATTTGCACCTTTAGCCTTCGTGCAGTGCTCTGACCCAAAGTGATGCTCAAACCAAAGGGATCCCACCATTTCCCAAACAGCGGTGAAATTTGCTAGCAAAGTATAGTGCATCTGTTTATTGCAGTGGACCATTTAAAAGCGTACAGCTATTTTCTACTATAAGTTGTTTTTTTCATTCAAATATCCATAAATCAGCCTGCATTGTGACTTTGTCAGTTCAGGGCATAAGGAAGATGATGTTCCTTGATGAGCAAAAGTGGGAAGCAGTAGCATTACAGGAAGATGGCGTTAATATGCACTTGGTGATCCTAATTCCAGTACTACTTAACATTTGAGTGTTTGACTTATTGCCCTTAGCATTCTGTTAATGTCGGGTGTTTGGTATAAGTTTGATTATTAAATTTGTGTCCCTCTTAATTCTTTCCATATCCTGAAATAGTTACAATTATTGACATTATTTAAATCAGTGTCATGTTAAAAATGTTTTTATTGTTTTTATTTGTATTTTACTTAATAAAAACAGGTCTATTTAAAATATTATGTGTTAATTATTTGGCTGGACACATGAAAACATGTAAGAGATTTTGCTGAATATGGGAACACCTACTCTGAGTCAGCTTCGAGAAGCCGGAATTTGACTTTTGAAACCTAAAATTTCATAAAACAAGCCTCATTGCAAAACATGTAGCAGGAGGAGGGATGTCCAGACGTGCTATCAAAGACCAAGAGCCAGTCTTTCTTTGCAGTTAGCCCCAGCTCCACTTGGATTACTACGGTTTTTTACTACATAATGAGACTTGAGGGTCATTAAAGAGAGTGGGTTAGAGGAAGGAAATTGAAACTGATGTTAACCTTCTAAGTCCATCATCATGCTTTGAATGCTACCAGAAGATACCAAAAGGAGACCAAGACTGTAATATCCATACGCCTTGAAGTACCTCTTGTCTCTAATGGGCACTCTCAATTCAGAGCAGAAGCTGAGGGCTTGCGGGGGGTTTGGTGTGTGCACTGATGGTGCTATATAAACAAAACAAGGCCGTTCACTGTTGGTCCTTTCACCAGCCATATGTTTACAATGACTTTAAAGGCTAAAATTTTTAAAATAGTTATAGCATGACAAAACTGTGAATGAAACAATTTGCATTAAAATACCCAATTTCAATCACATTTGGCAGCTGTAGACAGAGATTCTTATATAAAAGACAAGAGTGAGTAAAGGCTGAAGTACAGAGGAGCTACATGCCTAACGCTAGTTTTTTTATTGTAATAATAACTTCCTTCTACTACTGAAAGGAGAATGTTAATAATAGGGCTCAGTCAACAAGTGGAAAAAAACTTGAATTATCTCAAGAAAAAAGGAGAAAAAAAATAACATGCATCCAACCGCAGCCAAAAGCCTCCATGCCTGCCAACATTCTTGACTTATCACAAACACAGGCTACGCATTATGCCCCAAAGACACAGCAACTTGGACCACAAGATAGGAAGTAATTCTAGAGTTAAGGACTTTTGTGAATAAAAATCTTCCCATTTTGAGCTCTTAGTAGAAGTGAATAACTAGCACAAAGAAGAGACGTTTATTCCAAAGTGTGTACACATAGGAGAAAAGCAACCAGTAACTCAGCATCGTAGATGATTGGCAGCTTCTGGCTGCAGCATGATAAATCATTCAGCAGAAAAAAAAAATAATCTGACACATATTCATTAGCACCATATTTCTCCATGAGACAGAAGCAAATAAAATGTCATAGCAGCTGCACGTGGAAACAAGCAGGTCTGTGAAAAGGTCCACGGAAGCCTGCTTTCCCTAGACTGTCTTATGTCTGAATGGTGAAACTCTCAGATCCTCCTGCTTTCCATCTGCTGGGAAATGTGTGAACTATATTCCTCCATTCCTCATGTTCTTGCTGCTCTCCCCATGTCCTCTGGCCTCCTGCCCTCCCAACCTAACCCCCCAGGCTGGCCAATCACCTGGGCAGGGGCAAGGTGTAATGACTACAGCTTGATATGGGGTGCTGGCTGATGGACCAGTGGACTAATGATGACCACTAGCTACCATGCACGCTGCCTCTAAGAGGCTGGCAGGGGCAAAAAAATGTGTTCTGTAGTCCAGATGGGACTGTTCAGTGCTTTCAAAGACTATTAGGGATTGACTGATAGCTTAATCATCATTTTAGGCAACCAGGCTAAAACCTGAATTTTTTTAAATCCTGACATTGTATTTTATGAAGCAACTTCTTTATTGTGGGATTTTATTAATTAGATATGTAAGTTTTCTGAAATTAGAGCCAAAAAAAGCAAATATTTGCATGTTTACACAAAGTGTAATGAAAAGCCAGCAAATAAATATGTTCTATAATTATCTTTGCTCTTTCAATATTTATTTAATTCACTCCATTTTTCTTCTTTGTATTTGTGAATCGCCATTGTAAAAGAGGGGCAACAAGTCCAAGATATTTTTAGAGGATAATCACATTTAGAGACTCTCCTTTTTAAAAAGAAGTGGTCTCTGTAAGTCATCTAAGCAGAGAGCAGCTCCAAAAGACGTATCAGATGGTCATCAGGGAATCCAGTGTAGGAACTCAGATTTGTTCTATTTGTATTAACTACCAGTTTTCTAAACTATTCATGCTGTTAAGTTTTTTTTTTTCTTTTAGAAAGAGAATTGGAGAGATGTTCTATTGTTTGAGGCAAAAAGGCTATGAACTGAAAAAGTTCTTTATGGTCATAAAGCTTTCATTCTGCTGCTATGACCAAAAGCAATGCAAACAGATAGAATACTGTCATTTATATAATTTTATTTTGCAACATCAGAGGAAATTCCAAAATTAACATAACTTCCAAATACTTCTACTCAACGTTTAATGGTTGACGTTCCCAGGGTCAGCAGGCGTGGAGCTGCCATCAGGAATGTCTGGACACTGTTTACCGCAGATTGTCAGGAAAAGCCTCCCACTGTTCAGACTCAATGGGATCTTTCTTCTTCACTAGATGCAGTAAGAGCGTCTGTAAACATTCTGAAGTTTTGGTCAACAGTAAATTCTTGGCAAAGATTTTTCTGACTTTACCAGGAGCAAGAATGGATTGTATCATTTATAGGTTGATACAACCAAAAGCCTTTTAAGGAAACGAAGTGCCTACATTTTCTTGCACACCAATGAGATTTGCTATTAGAGGAAAACTAATAGATACTGTAAATAAACAAATCTCAAAGCTCTTGCTGTACTTACTGACATCTTGCAGTACAGTGCAAGTCTTAAAAGCGCTACAGCATGAAAAAGTACCATTTAAGATTGAATCAATTACGTTCTGCTTGGAACTCTTTACGAAGAAATGCACAAAACAAAATCCAAACATATATTCTGTATACCAAAGCAAGGAAAGACTTAGAGGGTGGCAAAATACTTCTTGGATTTGTTAGTTGAGAGAGCAAACCAGAATTGTCTTTTCTCATTTTAGATTATAACTTTCCTTTCAGTTCTAAAATTCAGATCACTCATTCAAAAGTACAAATATCTAACATATATCTTATATTTGGTAACTATGCAACATCAAGCGTATAGGTTTCTTGATCTATTTAAGAGCACAACAATATTGGTTACTGATGACACTGCACTTTCATCCATAAATATCATACCTTAGGAAACCACAAAAGAGTTTATCTCTCTTTATCCATTTACTCAGCGGTTAGCACATCACGACTCTGGTTTGGCTTGGATCTACCACTGGGCCTTACTGTTATATATTAAAAAATTGATAACAGCTTTTCTGTTTGATGGAAGTTACATACTGTGATTTTCTGGGGACGCTGTTAAAAGTAAACTCTACAAATGCAATGGGAAAAAGCCATAGGTGTTCAGATATTAGGGACATCTACAAAGATCTGAGAATCCTACAGCAGGACCTAGGAATGGAGTGTCTAACAATATCTAATTAAAATGTCCTTAAGGGTACATTTAGTTTCTCCAAAATTAATCACCTGACAAACATGTCTTTTCTGGGTAATTATTTTTTCCTTTTTCTTGCAACTCTTTTCCTTATAACTGGAAAAAAAGTGCTGAAGGAGTGAACAAGTCTTACTGATTGTTTTTTTTTTTCTGGTAAGATGATAAATAAAAACACATTTGACTAAAGCCTGTGGAAAATATAATTTGTTACATCACAGCAATCACTCAGCATGGGTACAGCTGGGTTTGATGATACCAGACCCTGCTTCTTGCAAAATGAATAGCAATGGCCTCAAGGAAGGAAGGGTAAATGAAGAAGGACTGATGGCTTGTGGGCTCAAAGTAGTTTGGGTCATCAGGAGCTAGAAGGGAATGTTTTAACTTGCCAATGAATTACTATTCCAGGGCCAAGGCAGAAAAGTGGAGGCTGAATTAATGTCTCATGTCTCATTTCAAAAACATTTGTTGTCTTTTACTAAGGTCCTTTTGGTTATTCCAGAATAGAGAAGGGGAAAATGTTGTGCTATGTATCTATATATCACTTAAGTCACTTTCTAAAAAGAATAATGAGAGCATAACAAGAATTAAATATCAGATTTTCAACGGAGCTTGCCATAGGCTAACTTCAATTCCACCCACTTAAAAAGAAGCAGTACATTACTTCCAAAAATCCATCAATGTCCCACTTGTTTGTATTACTTAATTCAAAGTCACCGTATTAGAAAAGCTCCACCTTGGAAAAGCCCAAGAGCCTTGCACCAGTGTTTGAATCAAAACAAAAAAAAAAAAAACGTTTATCCCTCCAAACATTTGTTACAGATAGCACAAAGCTGAAGGTGTAGCGGAAGCAAAACAGCTCCAATGCAAACAAGGCTGACTCCCCCAGCACCCCACCCCAGTGTCAGACACTGATGCTGGACCAGGAGCTCAGACACCGCCGTTGCTCTGGAACCTCTTTTTAAGCTGATCTCTAAACACTGGTTGAACAAGGGTACAACAGACTGCAAGTTCTTCTGCAAATAGTAACATCAGAGGACAACATTAAACAAGAATCGTAACTGCTTACAAATCTTCCCCTACAACATCTCCTGATCTGTCTGATAGCTGGAAGATTTCAGACTCGAAGTGAAGCAAAGCTCAGGTCCACAGCAGAAAGCCAAGAACCAAGAAGGAAAGCTGGAAACACTTCACAGGGTATATTCACTAGTGCTCACTATTTCCATTTTGTGTTTAGGGCTGGAGGATTGCTTGGTATGAAGGAAAACAAATTAAAAAGAAGCAGAAATTAAAAGCAAGGAGATAGGGAAATTAAGTAACGTACAAAAAGAGGAAAAGGTAAGGAGAAAGTCAAAGGGCAAAAACATGTCACTCTTCATTTTGTCAACAAAATAATAGTCTTCTCAGTCTCCTCACTTCGGTGGAGGGACCTTGCTTAATTTATGTAGCTCACATGGACAAGTGATTGCATAGGGCTGGCCACCTTGCCACCACTTTTTTGGATCCTTACCACTTCTACCATATTCATTTTGAGACAGGAGGAATCTGAACTGCAAGCAGCACTTTAGGCTTAGGCATGCTATGGATTTATATAGCATTAAATCTCATATGGAAGCAATAGGAGTTTCTCTGGGTTGCTCTCTATCCTTTTCTACTAATTCCTAACATTCAGTTCTATTTTTGATCAACACCAAAAGCTGGGCTGATGTTTCCACAGAAGTAGCTATTGTAAGTCCAGTATCTTGTTCCTGAATAACAACAGCAGCTCCAGAATCCATTACTGCTCATGCAAAGTTAGAGTTGTTTCCTTCTGTGTGCATCCCATTACATTTACATACATGGAATTTCATCTCCCCTCACCATCCACTCACGCTATGTTCTGAGGTCTTTCTACAGCAATTGTAGTTGCTTTTCATCTTTGCTACCCAAAATAACTCGATAGTGTCAGTACATGCTCAAGTACCTCTTGGACTACATGAAGAATAACAGATGGATTTTCATCACATAGTATTAAACAAAAATGTTAAACTTATTTTATAACCATTTGAGCAAAATGCAACAAAATGTTATATCTACAAACATAGAGAGTATTCCACCCTGATCTTTGACAGAGTTGGGAAAAAAATCCACAAAAATCATCAAGATTACCACTTTTACACCGAGGGTTTTGATTTCCAAACAATTTTCTATAGCTTGGATACATATATTGATGAACAGCATCAAAGACTAAGACATTATTTCAAATTTAGTTCAAAATTATAATTTTGAACTGTAGGTTTAAGATTCAATGATGAATGCTGACAAGAACTTTTTGAGCTCAATGTCGTGACCAAAAAATCCAAGACAAAATTACAACTGGCATTCAAATGTTTTAAACAATGGTCAGATAGTGAATCTGATTATTTCTAGAGCTCTGCTGTGGTTACTTAGGAACCACAGAAATGTACCAATGAAAATCATTAAGTGTGAATGCGCAGCACCAGACTAGCTCACAGCTTGCATCAGTGCAACTCATTTGTAAGCTTACAGCTGTAAGCTCCTACTTACAGCTGTAACTGGCCACAGTTTAAAATATACAAGGAACAAATTATTAAATGTGTTTGATCAATATGTGCTAAAGATACTAAAATTTCAGACACAGAAATCTTCTAGATAATAGGTTGGACACTATTTCCACATTCATTTTATTTCTTATTTCAACCAAGCAAATAGCTTATTAATAAGTTACCTTTATATAAAAATGCAATTTCCAAAGACCCTTTAGGTACTGAGATAAATGAGGATAACTAAGAAGAGGGGTTATGATGAAAAAGGGTTGATGAAGAAATAAGTCTTTTGTGGAAAAGCTTGGTTAGATTCTTCATGTAATAAGTTTCTCCAGCTTTTGAATACATTGAAAAAAAAAAGGAATTGTAAAAAGAAACAATAAAAGTTTTAAAAATGAGAAGAAAATAGAATAGTGTTGAAAACAAACAAAAAGTAGGATTAGTATCTTTTCAAGGCACCTGATTCTCTGCTGATAATTCCTATTTTTAGGGCTCAGCACCGTGTACATGCAGCTCAGCATTTACGGTGAGCCTAACTGGTGTGTTATTCATCTAGTAAAACTCGAGTTAAATGTTATTATTAGTCTAGTTATAATAATACTAATATATACTGCACAAAATATACAGAAAAATCTGATTTATAATAATATTTGTAAAACTGATATTCAACAAAGTTTACTAAAATCTACCCCTCTTCTGTGGTGTCATGATCACTCTTCTTGTTTCCCTCTAGCTCCTCAGGTTGATGGCACCAGGCTTCCTCAGACAAGAAAGGATGTCATAGCCAGTTGTCAGCATCCCAGGTTTTTCCGCAGGGTTAGGTCAATGCTGGTGAGTGGGAGCACCTTCCCGGGGGTGTTCATGGGGCTGTTTTAATAAGTTTTCCTATCATAGCTTGCCTCCTTCTCCCTGATTCCGAGGCAAAGTTTGAGTGCCACAGGCTGCCATCCTCCAGCCCCATTGTCTCAGAGAGGTTCAGTTTTTTTCTGGCAGTGACTCTGTAGGGGTGCCAGCCCCCTGCCCTGGATGCTCCCAGAACAAAGCCAACACAGGGAAGACACAGGCATGTTATCACTAGGCAACTGCATCACAGCTGAAACCAGTTCTTCCCAAGACAGGGCCAGACCCTTGCTGAGATCCTACACAGCCAGCTGTCCACGAAGCCTCTGGCCTTGTGCTAGTGATGGCAAAAACCATATTTACTGGCCTACATGTTAATGACTACAACAGTTCGCATAAGAAGAAGCCTTTCAAATCATATTAAATGTAAAAAAGTGTTAAATATCAGTGAAACCAACACATATAATACTGGATTTATGAGAGCATTTTAAAGAGTAAAGAATACACACTAGGTCTCCTACTTTGAGATTTTTCATGGACCTTCAAGTCTGCATAAACTTGGAAGAGATTGTAAGAAAGTATTAGAACCACTGTCCCAGCCCTTAGCAAAGTCAGCTGTACCTAGTCTTAGTACCTGCTTTTCTTGGGAGACATGTATCTGTTTCTAAAAAGATCCAGTGGAGAAGGCACCACAGCCTTCACACATTACTACCCATATTATCACAGTTTTTTGGTGTTCCTTTACCTAAATAGCCCTTGTAACAACATAAATCGACCTCTTTCCCTGATTGCAATGGAGGGCAGTTAATTTTCTCAAATTTTCGGCTACCTTTAATGCTATGTTGACAGTAATCATACTTTCTTTTTTTTTTTTTTTAATGTTGAAAAAAGGTATTTCTGTCATCATTTCCTCGTAGGTCATGTTTTCTACACTTCCAATAGTTATTGTTCCTCTCTTCTTGATTCCCTTGTGGGTTCATCTCACCTACAAACCCCATTGTCATCTTTATCTGAAGGATCTCAGATACTGCTTCATCCCAGACCTCTCTTCCCTTACCATAAACATTACCTTCATTGTGTAAGAGCAAGGCATGCCTTGCTGACATGCCCTTGGGAATGCCTGGCTGCCATCTCAAGTTCAGTATAGATAAAACAGCTCTCGATCTCACCTTAGAGCTGTCTCTTCCCTGTCTCCTCTCCAGATTCTCAAAGGACTCTTCCCATCCTGCCAATCTCAAGCACTTGTAACCTGGATGCCAGGTTTAATTTAGACTTTTTGCTATGCCTGCAGAACCATCTCTAAAACTTGGCCTTTTTCATCCGCTCATGCTGTTAAAATTCTCATTAAGGTCATAGTTATTTTACAGCTCACTTACTGTAACATCTTGGCCCTGACAAAGGCATTTTTGTCCCAGGCGCATCTATTTATACACTACTGCCAAGACTGTCTTCAAAACCCATCACTTCGATTAGCTCATGTAGCTCTTTGCATTTTTTGACAGTTCCTCTCATAATAAACAGAAAAAAAAAATATTTTTTAAGACATTTACAGCTATTCTCATTCTGAGATTCATTTTTCATTTATTATCTAGCGGTGAGGTTCAAGCTTTAATTAGTCCACATGTTGCCCATTTGCTTATTTGTTCAAAAATGCTACCCCTCAAGCCTACGTGGAGCTCCCCATAAACATGCATAACTTTAGACTTTTCTTTTCCATGCCCCCTTCATGCTCACCTCTTTGCTCTAGAGCCTAAAAATCCCCCCCAAAACCAAACTGATAATGATTAATGTGCTAGTGTGTGGAACATAAGCCTATTTGATTGACATTGTCCCATAATCTCCCTGTACATGCTGGCTGGTCTTTATTTTTTTGTCCTTTTTTATGGATGGACAATAACCTCTGTTATGTGTAATGAGTGCCCTATCTGTGTTGCAGGTTTCCAAGAACAGTAATGTTAAAAAAAGTTAATACTTACATTGTATCGTATGGAAGCTGAACTGATCCAACTCAGGAAACAAATTCCTCAGCTAGGATCTTGCAACAAATAGCGTAGTTTAGAAAGTTTAGAAAAGCACAAACGCCTGCCAACATTGCAACATATTTGTTCTCATTAGAGTTGCAGAGGCAGTAGTCCTGCTAAAACTAGTATAATTATATATAAATGATGTTGGCAGACTTCATAAAATATGTCAGAAGGACAGAACCAGATGTTTCCTGGACTGCATATCCTCAGTAGGTTTTACACCATCAGTTTGCAAATAAAAGTGAAGGCCTTTTTAGTGAAGTCAGTTTCTCTTTTCTTCCTGGAAAGACCACCTGTTTTCTCATATGGTACAGAAACTAGTACATCAGTTACCAATTAAGTTTTCAATCACTCAGGCCTTCTAGGCAATTCTGCTAGTCTGACTTTTCTATGTTAAAAATACCAGGCTTTGTTTGTACCTAACCCTACGTATTTCCTTAATCCTTGAATTTAGGGTTAATATTTTAACTCATTTGTGGTTTCAATCCTGCCTTCAAAACTTAAAAGCCTCAGCCTATTTACACAACTTTATTCCAGTTTTTATCTATAAGTATGATATCTCTTGTACAAGAAGTGTTTAAACGCGTCTATGCTACTAAATAGGAGCCTGCTTATATTTGCACAGGTTTTTTTTTATCTCAGTACTCCCAGTTCCCCACGCTCTCCTTAAGTTTACTTTTGCAGGAACTGCAGTAGCCTGGACCTAGTGGGCATGCATTGCAGATTCAGGCTTTTGTTTAAAATGCATCTGACCCATTATATCTTACTCATACCCTGATACCTTACTCATTATCTCTGCCATGAAATACAGTTTTTCTGTTCACAGTTTCATATAACTTCCATTATCTATGTTTTTTTTAATTGTTCCTCAGACTGTAATGCTTCAACACACACAGAGATCCCTTTACAATTTTTCATATAATGACATAACCCTGAAACTCGTTTCTCCCAGGTTAGGATTTCCTAGAAGCAAAAGCATATCCTTTTCTGATAAAAGTAAATGTACACCAGATATTCTGCATCACAAAGAGGAATACTAGTAATTAGGAAAAACAACAGTAGAAATAAGATGTTGAGGAGTTAGGAAGTGTGGGTTTTCCAGCACATATCACCACTTAAACACATACAAATCTCCAGAAATTTTACTGTAGAGCATTAAGGAAGAATTGACTCATAAGGAGGGATGTACAAGCCCCACTTATGATGCACACTGGGACTGTTTCTTCTTGGTAGCCATTTCCTGACTAAGTGGCCAGTGTCATGGTCTGGTTCACACTGCACTGATTTGGCTTTCTCAAGCACTGAAGGCTCAGGTTTATATCTATTTCATCTCAAGTTACATAGAAAACCTTGCTCTCTTTTGTTTATAGAGGCTGAGATGAACTGACAGAAATCCACTAGGTACAACTGCCTCAGACAAGTAGAAGCTATTAGGATCAAGGTAGTTGAATTCCTTCTGCTTTTTCTTACACTCTGGGTAGAGGATCAGAGGAAACTCATGCATGAGACCTCATTTCTAGTATTTGCAAGCACTCTGAGATCGGACCCTTTCTGCAGAAACAAAAAAAACCCCTGGACTTATTCACTGTTAAAACATTGATCTAAGGATAGACCGTGAAAGAGAGCATTTGAGACTGTTGAGAGATTGTCTCCTGAAAAAAAAAAAAAAAAAACAAACCTATAAATAGTTGTCAGCTCTTGGTTGGGAAAATAATGAATGGGCTTTTCCATGTTTGCCCACATAATGACTTAAAGATGTATCGTCTGGGAACATCTGGTCAATGGAAAACTTTTAAGGAAGAAGGAAGGGCTTCCAGGTTACCCTGATTTCCTTCCCTTCCACAATGTTCATCATCGTCTCCATCTGGGTTCATACAGCAAGGATTATCCAACGGTCACAGTGAGCAACCCTTTATATAAACCAGTAATAGAGGTTTTGTGAGAAGGATGCATCTTTATGAACATCCTCAGTTTAAGCCGAGATAGGAGACATACATAGCTGTTTGACATTCCACAGCTTGATACACCAACCTCTGCCAGTTCTGTAACAGAGGAAGGGTGACGTCTGGCTTCAGGCAGTGCATAAGTGCAAGCTGACATGTGGCGTAGCCGTCTGAAACAGTCTGAAATCTGTGGCTGACAGATTTATCTTGAGGTTACAGATGACTGTCCAGATGGACTGGAAATCTCTCCTCTGGAAGGCATGCAATTTCTATTTGCAGTCCATTTGAGCTCCAGCAAGTGACAATTTGCTTCAGTTTCTCATCTCATTCAGCTGTTTGTAACAAAGATTAAGTTCAAGGACTGTAGTGTTGTCCTGAAAGCTACGGTTTTGAGTAAGTAGTTGAACAGACATAACTGCATTAACTCCATATGCACAAGGAGTTGATGAACACTGTCTGTATACACCCTTAGCACTGGGGAAAAGCTGAATATTACTTTGCTGTGAATCACAGATATTTTATGGGAAAGAAAGAGCTCACAGTATGGAAGCATTCATCTTGAAGGAAGTTAAAATTGTCCTTGAGATTTAAAAAAGAGAGAGAGAAAGAAAGGAAAGGAATGTTGCCATCTTGGGTCTGAGGCAGTCTAGTTTTCTCAAGTCAAAGACAGAAAAAGTACTTCATTTTTATTTTGGATAAATTAATTGTCAGTAGTATACTTTTTCCCCTTGATTTCCAAAGGTGTTTCCTATCAATCAGATATCCAATAAAGGAAAGTTGTATTTTTTTTTCACATGCTATTCAGGAAACACATCCATGAAAATGATTTAAAAAGCCACAAAAAGAATCTGTAATTGATGGAAAATCCCAAAAAGATTACTTTTAGGGCCTGACTAATGATTATTCTAGCCCAAATCTAAAACAAAAGGTAAAGATGGTATCTAAAGATAGGGTTTGGGAAGAACTGTCACTTTCCTTCAGTGTATCAGCCTTGAGCTATCTTGGTTATATCACAAATTGTTTACATTTATAAATGATGGTAACTTTTTAAAAGGAAAAGAAAATTATTTTCTTAAAGCATAACTGGTTAGTTATGACTGCAAATAAGTAGGTACTCTGTAGCTGTCTGGTCCTGGTATTTGAAGGGCTTCCACCAAAAAAGCAGGATATATTTGGGCAAACATTCTTCCTAGAACTTTGCATGTCATCTGTTCAGTTGCTTATGAGGTTTATGCCTTCAAAGGAGAAAAACCTCCACTGAGTTCTCCTCTCTTCAGAACTTTTCATGAACACTTCATTGGTATAATCATTATAGCAAATTATATGGGAAAATAAGTAATTTTAAGGATCAAACTTCCAGCATTACTCATGGAAACTCAGATAGCCTTCAGAAAATTTAGCCTTTTATTATTTAGCTTGACACTGAAATCTGTTCACATAAGCAGATGCTTTGTTCTGTCAGTAAGCAGTATTTACGTAATAATGTTAGTTTGCTAGGCATAGTTGAACTGAGATAGAGGAGTACTTTACTTATTTTAATCTGGCTTTTGGAGTTCTTTATCCCTGGGAACAGCTGTCATTAGAGAAAGCTGTTTAGCTTTCTTTGCATCTGGAATGATAGTAGCTGCTGTCATTTTTAAATGACTTCAAGATGTCTTCTCTAATAAACATCACTAACTTGTCTCCAGGACCTATAATGGATTGATAATTAGTGGCGCTTTTTTTTCCTCTGATCATTGATTTTTCAGTATTCAGGGTAGTACCAGCTATAGATGGCACCTCTTGCAAAGCTCTGAGATCAATTGGGAGCAATGTAAGAGTAGAACAGTGTGTACTGATGTCGTGGTGATTAAGATGAAGGGTTCTTAGGAGAAACTGTGGGCAAGTCCTTGTGATTCAAGATCTCTGTCTTCTTTCTTTATTGTTCATCATCTCTGTCTCTAAAAACTTATCTGAGTGTTCTTGAAACTGAGGCCACTGGAGTATTAGGCCATTTTAATTAGCAGTACCCTGCAGATAAAACTGGAAGGAAATGTGCTTCTGCACCTTAGTAAAGTCAACGGTGAATTTACTCTGGATAGTACTGAAGAGGAGATAATTTGCACCAACTATAAATCAACTACAATCAATTTTATAATGATGATTGTAGTTTACGTTGATGAGGTAGAGTCTGTTTCAGTGCTGCCACTGCTGTATATGGGGACAAAGACGTTATATTAAATGTAGGGACTAGAGTACCCTTAAAAGCTGAGCTGGCTGGGGAACAAGCTTCACTGGTGTTCCTACCAAAATTGTATTTTGAGATCTATTCTCAATCATAGGTAAACAGGATATTTCTTATTTATTTATTTATTTATTTTTATACCCCTCTGTACTTTCTCTACCTTAAAGCAGGAAACTCAGCACTAAGAACCAAGCCATCCAGTTTCTTGCTATTATCTGCCTTGAGAACTACATCCTTGCTGACAGCAAGAGAGAGATCATAGAAGTCAGAGATAGAAAAGCTTCAAGTTCTTACTTTTTGCTTTCAAAGAGCAAGCTCATTTTGTTGTGAGTGTCCGTATTTCCTTTTCCTCAAAGAGGATGACTGACAGGTGGAGCAGCTGAGTGTGTTTTCCTGAAACAATGCAGACAAAAGCTCTACCCCTCTGGGAAGAGCATGAGTCTCTCGTGTTTTGAATCCAACTTTTGAAATCACTGTGATGCAAAATATACTGAGAATAATTTTTTTTTTTAGAATTTAGAAATATTCAGAAGAAATTGACAGACTTTACAAGGCATTAATGCCTACTGGCTTGAGAAGGACAGGTTAGAGAATGAACTACAGATTAGCAGACATTCAGAGGCAGTAAGAGGGAGATAAATAACTGCTGTCCCTCTTTCTTTTATGTTCTCGTTGGATGAAGGGCTGAAAGAACTTACATTGCTGTTCGTACACCTGAACCAAACAACAACACTGTTCAAAGACTTCAGTGTGGTCTAGAGGGGCCCAGGTGTAGCTAGAGTGGTTTCCATACAGATGAGCACTTCTAGAAGAACCACAGATTCTGGGTCATAAAAACAAAGGTCAAAAAAGGTCCTTCTGCAAAGTTACTAGCATCTGTTCAGACAGAGGAGGTTTAAAGCTCAGATACTTTTTCTATATCACTGAGTTCAGCACTGACACCTAAGTCACTGAGTCAATTTTTCTTCTGGTATTGACCTGAGGAGTACAGACTGCTGAGATTTGGTTTGGTTTTTGTGTTTGGTTGTTGTTTTTTTTTTTTTTAATCTGGACAAATACTTGTTTGAAATGAAAGAAAATTTAAGTGTCTGCACTAAATGGATCTAAGAACTAGACTTGCTTGTCATTTTTACAGAATTATACAGAAAGATTGTAAAGACAGTCTGATCTCTAGTATGTATGTCCTACGGGACATTCAGTAGATAAGGTAAAAGAGAGCTGAATTATCTTTCTGATGAGCTCAGATTTCACTAGTTATTTGGAAAGGTAAGCATAATACATAAATGATGTGGTGTGGTACACAGAAAGCACTTTCTATTGATTACGCCTACCCCCACCTATTACACATTTGAAAATATATAAGAAGAACTATTAAATACCATCTAGATCTAGTGCAACCTCATTCTTAGATAGCAGATAGACATCCTCTTCCAAATGAATGGTGCCTGTAAAAGAGGTTCTTCTCTCCCAGCCTCTTGTCACCATCACCTATAAAAGTTATAGCCACTCCTTTGCTAGTGCCATAGACTGCACACAGGTAAAACTGGCCAGGTTACCTTGGACCACTTTAACTACTTACCAGATTTACACCAGATTAGAAAAAGGAAGGTGTTGTGATTATTACAACGTTACGATATACCTGAAAAATGTTTAACTTCCTCATCCCTAGTCCTTCATCTAAAAACTGATGCTTGACATGGCCAGAGCACAAACATCAAATTCTTTGGCCCACTCCACAGTTTCTCATTTGCCTATCTGTGGATGAGGATTGAGTATCACATACTCCTGTGCTACTCTATTTCATCTTCAAGTCATAAGACCAAAATCTCCAACAAAGCTACATATGAGTGGGTGAAGGATGTTGCTCCTAGGGGAGCAATATTTATTATTTTTATGTAAATAAGAAAATCATGTATACTATTTAGTTATGGCCAAGCTTCTCTGAAATGTATTCAGTGACCCAGAACACATCTTCAAGTACTTGGACCACCTCCATCTCTCTTACTTGCCAAAACAAGCAGTAGCAACCATCTATACAGACAATGGAGGAATTTCAAACCACAGTTCATACTGTATGATTGCCTTAAATCAGAGAAGGGATTTTTCATAAGCTTGCAAAATTTGCAAGGTTTATATTTT
>WHYT01017146.1:10925-21502 GCA_009806455.1 Tetrax tetrax
AAAAAAAAAAAAAAAAAAAAAAAAAAACCATAAGGAAGAGAGATTTTCGTGTACTCATATAACACTGGAATCTGGGACATTTAATGCCCCTGTGATTTATTTTGTAATACTACTTTCTTTCTCACACAAGTCTCAGTGTGAGTTTCTCAATCCCTTTTGGATCTGCTAAGTACTGCTATAATGTAAATAATAGTAAATAGATTTATTTTTCTTCTCCTGTCAAGCCAATCTAATTTGGACTCTTCCATCACACTTATCACTGAGACACCTGACAAGTTGTCCACTCGCTTTTGAAATTGTTGACAAAGAATCCTAATTTAACCAAGAGAAAAGTACCCTGACTCCCATTAATGTCAATGAAAGGTGGGGTTGCTTACACCAAAACTGAATTAGGTCTAATATGCCCAGAAGTAATATACTTTATTTCAAAAGTGGGATTTTTTTTTCTTTTTTACACTTGATAAAAGCCAGAAACTACTAGAAATGCATTCCCCTTCTGTTTAACAGCTTGAAGATCCTTTGTAAGCAGGGAAAAAGAGTAGATATGGATTTTCTTGAGTAGAAGAAATTCAGATTTGTATTTTAATGGCCTTAAAGTTCCATTTTAATTACGGGAAAATAATTTGAGGGAGATTGGTAATAGGCAAAACTTTGAGACCTTTTGTTCTTTAGTGCAGTGAAGGAAACCTCATTAGAGAGGATTTTCTTAGTTAGCAGGGCTTCGGGGTTAATGAGCTGTGAGTGATAATATATAGTAGTAATCCCTCATGGCTGTAACAAGTTGTATTTTATAAACTCCTTAATCTCAGTAGTGAAAGAGTTGTGGGGTATGGGAAAGAGAAGAAACTAATTTGCAGGGCTCAGGGAAATTCCAGAGATTTTCCCCCTTATCTGGAAGTTGTTTGGGGAAAAAAAAATATAGATATTTCATGGGCAAGGGAAAGGAATATTATCTTTATAGTTAGTTAAATGGTGTCCCCAAAATGACAGGTCTGAGCATTTCCTGAACTCCATTTCTAGGTGGAGAAGAACTATTTACAAATGGAAAAGAGAAATCCAAGAGAATATCTTTGATGAAGAATCAGTGGGCATTAGTAATCTTGTAGGTAATTTTGAGGATCAAGGTCAGAAACACTAAAAACCAAATCTATCCTTATTAAAAAAAAAAATAGGAAAAAAAAAGAAAATAGAATAAGCAAGTATTTGTTACTACAAACTCACTTGCTAGGAGCCTGGGGATAGAGCCCAACACCCTGTTAGCTGTCCTGACAGCAAGGAACATAGACTGGGGGTTAGAAGGGTTGTTATCCTGCTAAACCACCTCAAAGCAGCACACAAGGGGTACATTCAGCCAGCAAGAAAAAAAAAACGTTCTTCCCATATCTACCTTGAAGGCTCTTCCTTCTGCTGTTGGTGTCAATGAATTTTCCTGTACTTGGTTAGCTTTCTTTTCTTAGAACACCCTTCTATCTGAAAGTAAGGCAGATAATTTCCAGGAGAATAAATGTAAAAGCTTAGTACTTCCAGAAGAAATTTAAAATCAGATATCTTCTGACTAGGTATTATATTTTGCGACCCAATCTTTTGTGACCAAGCTTTCTTCAATCATGGGACCAGGACCCCGGTTAAATTAAGGAAATTAGGATCACACTCAAGAGGTGGCCATCAGCAGAAAGCTTGGGAAACATTGTAGTAAACTTTTCTGGGACTTGAGACACAAGAACATAGTTCAGTCCACCTAGAGAAACTTTCTGTTGTCCAAGAGAAAAATTTAGATCAATTAGAAGGACAAATGAGTTAATGAAAAATATAAAAATTAACTTAATTTTTCCCCAGATATTTTTTAGATTTTAAACTAAAGTAATATTATGTACAAATGTTTACACTTTTCTACAGCTGCTTATTAGCAAGACCGCTCTGGAAGACTTCGTAATTGTCAACAGTGATATTTGAAATCCTTCACAAATCTTTTCAACTTAGGATAATAAGTAACACATGACTTATTTCAGGTGCCACTGTTCAACATTTGTGAGAGGTAATTGTGTGATCATTTTAGCTTTCCTGTTAAACATTGCAAACATTAATCCTTGCAATGCCCACACGAGTGTGATAATGAGTATTAATCTTCAACTGGTGTAAGTCACTGTAATGTCATTGACTAGAACTGGTTGAATTTTTTTCCCTGCAAAACTGCTTCTCCCAGAGAAAATGAGGGTTTGGGGTTTTTTTTTTGCTATTTATGAGGCAAAGGGATCTGCTTTCTGTGAAAAAAAAAAAAAAAATTGAAAGAAACTTAATTCAAGGAACATGTCAAGTGGACTTAAATATCAGTATTTTACTTCTATTTACTATGATTTCTAGTGGAATTGCTCATCAGGTGCTGTATCTTCCCTCAAGAAGCAAGTTCTTCACCTGTATTTCATCTTTCAGGATGTGTTCTTGAAAAAGTAATAGATATTTCAGTTTTCAGTCAAGGTATTTTGATTTTTTTTTGTCTAAAAAAAACAAAAGAATAAAAACTTTGCAGAATGTTTCTAATGAAGTACCTGATCAAAGTTATCTAAAGGCAGCTTGTGATTGTTTGTCTGGTTGGCCACTGATTTGCAACAGGCCTCTTACTTTTCCTTTCTGTGCTGTTTGAGGAATTTACCAAGCCTGTACAGATGAGACTTTTCATGGAAGTTTTGCTTGGTGTGGTTTTGAGGAAAACGGAACATTCTGTTCAGCAGCACTGAACAGAATGTTTGGTGTATATAGATAGAAATATGTACAAATGTATATATATATGTAAATAATTTGCGTGTACTTCCCTAAATTCTCTTTATTTAATAGATGAGGACAAGACTCTGGTTGGCTTTGTTAGACTAGATTAAGGTTGTGGCAAGAAAGATTACTCTCACAGTGTTCTATTCAAGGAAACCATGTAAGCAAGAGGTTCTGTATAGATTGGAGCATAATGCTTTAAGTTAAAGACATGCTGAAATGATGTCCTGAACGGGGATGTTTCCCTAAAGTAAGGCTATGGGCTAGCTGCCCAGCTTATGATATAATATGAAGAATGATAGTGAAATTATGCAGAAGAAGAGTATAAGGAAGAACAGGCTGGGGAATACAAAACATACAGGGCTGGAGAGGTACTATTGTTTGGAAGAAAACACTGAAACATCTTTGAACAAAACTCTTGAAATAAATTTGGAAATAAAGTGTTATATTACCACAGAGTCATATTGTCAGTAGCAAGACTGTCAGAGAGAAAAAAAATAAAAGGGAGAAAGAGAGAAAATAACTGACTGGTAATATTTTAAAGGGTAACCAATGCTCACTAGCAGCTGCAGTAAGACATTAAGTAATAGAGCACAGTAATGTTAACAGCTCTCTTGGTAAGAGTGGTAAATGAAATAAACCTCAGCATTCGGTGTATCATTAATCTATAGTGAATAATGGCACTGGTAGTGTAAGGAGATTAGAAAGGGCATTGTAAACATTTGTGGCTGTATAATATACAAATTAAAAATGTGTGAACGCTTGCAGCTGCATAATCTACAAATTAAAAAGTGTAATAGCATAGCATTAATTACTGGCTGATCAATTCACCCATAATTGCTGGCATGTAGATGAACAATTACAGGTCCAAAATGTTATTTGAGAAAGAGACATTGACCTTGGAACCATAAGAAATGATAATACGTTATAAGGTAATACAGGCTGGTGTCAAAATCCTCTATCGGTATTTGCTGTTGCAAGCTAGTTTACTTGGCAACTCTAATCGTACTTTTTCCTGTGTGTTATTGCACCTGAAGTAGACTATTTTATGTCTGAATTACAGAAATATCTGACTGCAGAGTATTTCATGTAATCACTGTATATAGATTCACATATGCACCTAACTCAGTAGATATGTAAGCAAGACAACAGCTTCTTACAAGAGGGAGGCTGATATCAGAGCCAATTAGTGAAGCTGCTGAGCATTTCTCCATTACCTCAGCCCATTTCTGTTTGCTAATATTTTTGACAAATGTCAGTGGCTTAGTCTGTCTGTTTCAGATTTCTTGGTTGCTATGTTTGTTTGAAAATGTCAGCCAGAACCCTGCAAATATTTCTGAGAATAAACCTAGAAAAGCTACAGGAGGGAAGAAACCTCGGGACTAAATGTAGAAGGAGAGAGCTTTGTGCAAGAGAGACTTGAGTGTGAGACTGGAGGTACAGCTCATCTAAGACCAAGGATCATAGATGGGAAGCAATGAAAAAAGACTAGTCTTGAAAAGGGAAAGAAGGAGATAATTAAATCTTTTCACATGTAGACACAAGTTATATGATCCTTAATTACATACTTCTTTTCCACTACAGGCGAAAACTACAGTGGTTTGTAGATGGATGCAATCGCATAATTAACAACAGGCAAATCTGGTATTTTCTTGCTTGTATTGCAAAAGTAATAACTTTTCTAATGTAATGCATAAATTTTATGACTTTTTGGCCTTTACTTTGCACATTATGTCCACTTGCTAATTACTTAAATAATTCCACGTATTTTAATGTAAGTTCTATATACTCAAAATCAATCCTACATACACGCAGGAGTTTGTATGAGTCCTCATCTCAGTCCAGAGACATCCATAGTCCTGTTCACTTGCCCACAATATAAACTCCCTTTACCTCCTTGTATACAATATTGTTTGATTGCACAATTCACCTTGTATTTACATACTTCAGTACTGTTTTTTCTATCATCATGTAATATTTCAGAGTCTGTGCAACAAAAGAACAACCAACTAGTTATTGACAATAGCAGAGGACATTCAGAAAGCTATTTCTCTCAAAAGAAAGTTTAGTGCTAGGTTCAGTAAAATCTACTGACTAAGAAAAAGTCCTCTAGCAACTGAAAGCGTATGACCCCGATGTTCTGCTCTCTGGACTGGCTCTCCAAAGAATACAAAATCAAATTCAGGGTCTTATACTGATACTCACAGCTCTCCATGGGATCTGCACAAGTTATCTGAGAAATTACTTCCTCCTGTGCAGCACTGGCTGTCCATAACAGAAAATGGTAACTCTGACCCTAGGAGTGAGACTTGAAAGTGCTGAGGGTATATGTACACAGGGTCCCAAAACACATCTCAGTGAGGCTGAGAAATGCAACTTGTCCAGTAAAAGCATGAAGAAAGAAACCTCATACTAACTTACCTGACTAAGTTTTGTTCTCTTCTCTTTGACAGGGATAATCTTTAAAGTATCTGAGTCACTGGAGTGAGGCAGTAACTTCTAGAGTGTCACATTTTGTGTACATTTTTCACCGATGTTTTGCACTTCTTTAAATAAAGTTGTTCCTTGTTAACAGATCACTCATACAACACCTATTTTAGAAAAAAAAACTTAAAACTTGAAATTCAGAAATGATTGACATTCACTGTAAAAGACAGATCGTCCTCATCAGGAGGCAGGAAGCTTTTTGATTTTTCCCTGCTGCAAGCCATGGTATGTTGATCAGCTGGCTCAACTAATTTGCTTGCACGCATTCTCTGGGCGCTGCTGACGTGCTGGATGGTAAAGCTACAAATTCCAGGGAAGCACATGTGGAAATTCGACTCCTGGGCCATGAGGGGTGATGTGTTCTCCAAGCACAAGCTTTCTGGGATTTGGTGATCAGGGCAATCTCCTCTTTGTGGCATCTTTGGAAGAGTTAGTGATGGACAAGCATGCTGGGACATGTCCTCTCGGCATCATCCTTAGCAAGACGCTTGAGCATGCGTGGTCTCAGAGTGAACTCCAGCTGGGACACAGTTATATCTGTCAACTTTATTCCTATACAATTACAATTTTAATACATACACTTTCTAGTTTCTATCCTTTTTCTTTGATGTAGCGCACACCCCCAACTCTCTTCAGCAGTCTTTACGATGATGGATTTGTCTGGGGCAGCAGCAGGTTACCAGTACCTAAACCTTTCCCTTCTAAGGAAGAATATGAGAGTGATGGTGATGGTTTCTTCCTCCTCGATCTTGGATCTCATTAGGGTCCTGTGTATTTTTAAGTCTTACATTGGCCTGTGATTCTACATTGAGTATTTTATGCATATAAAATAGTATTTCTTCTCTTTATTCTTTTTGATATCTGATTTGTCATTATCTTCCACAGGAAAAAAAAGAAAAGGTAAAAGAACATTCACACATTTTATTTATAACTTTTTCTTTCAATTTTTTGTCTTTTTCTAAGAAAACAGTGAAGAATTAAATATTTATTTGTAATAAAAATATTTTTTCAAAAGAAGATTTTGGTTACTGAACAATAACTAAAATAATACCTTGAAATGTTTTCATATAAATAGATATTTTACCAAAACAGTTTTTTCTTGTTGTTGTTTTCCTTTTTTTTTTTTTTTTTTTTTTTTTTTTTTTTTTTTTTTTTTCTAGCTATAGTTTCATTTTACTGCTTTTATAGAAATAATTTTATGATGGCAGTAATCCAGACCGAACCAAACCTGAATTTGCAGGTTGAAATACAGAGTAATAAGTAACCTTGGGTTATTTATAAATGTCACAAAACCTAAAAGTCAAAGGAGACAAAATGTGAAATATAAACAAAACCTTTTAACCACTGGTGATGACTTTTAAATGACTCTGGTTTTGGCCAGTCAGTTTGATTTACATTGTACAACAACATATTTGTGAAATACAAAAGGTCCAGCCACTGAAAAGATGTCCTTTCTAGCCCTGAAGGTACATCAAATTATGTTGTGTTGTGCAGATGGTTATACTTTAAGATGCAAAGGTCCAATCAGCCTGATATATATAATGTACCGCTATACAGAAGGAACTGAAGAGGGGTTGAAGAATTGCAACAAACTGCTTTTTAAAAAATCCTGGTCTCATGTCTTGTATGACAAGCAAGTACAAGTGCTATATTGATAAATGGTGCCTTTTTTTTTTTTTTTTTTGGACGTTACAATAGATATAGGAAAGGGTATTTTGATTTCAAGAAAGATGGACAGAAAGGAAACCGTGCTTTCACTGCTAGTAAACCCTTCCCTATAATGTCCCAGAGCTACGCAGGGCACCCTGAATGGATGGAATAATAGAAAGGAACTGATATCTTATGAAGTCTTGCAAGTTTGATTCACCTCGAAATATACAATAAGGCTAGACTCTGCGTCTCCTTTTCTTGAGCAGAGCATTTTTGGAAGTCCTTGATGGAAAAATTAGTGTGTTCTTTGATAAGTTCTCACCTTTGGAATGTGTTCACCATCAAGAAGCAGGACTGAATTTCAACAGCAGCAATAATGGGAATAGGTAGTTTGGGGATTTTTTCCCAATTTTATGAAAGAAAGTTACTATAATCTGAAATACTGTGAAACACATCCTACAAATAAGGTAAAAGGATTTCAGAATGTCAATGAAAAGATGTTTTTGTTAACTCTTAGTTTAAATTATTTCTTCTCATATTTTCAGTGTTTTTCATAAAATGTTGCATACATTTTTTTGAGGTTGACGGTTTCGTGGAACAAAGCAGTATTAAAAAAAACCCCATGTACATTTAAAACCTGAAATCAGACTTAAAGTTATGATACTACTAAATGTTTTTAACATCTTCATGTACAGTTTGGATTCATTTATTTTTCAAAATGGTGCAAGATTTCCCAAATCTCCACATCACCTAGAGATCATCAGTCGTATATTGAAACCACCCAAACCTTACCCTAGCATTTGTGACTTGATGTTGCATAACGTAGTCCTTGACACGGAGCTGTGACAAAGCTAGGTACCCCTCACCCTCAGGATTTAATCAACCCCTTAACCACAAAGCATTTGCCCATTGGTTTCTGAGAGAGGAAGCACTCTTTCAGGGAATTGATGGTTCACGTTGTGTCTGATGTGGAAGAAGAAATTTGAGGAGAAGAGAGTCCACTTGTCAAAATCATTAAGAAAGTCATTATGGAGCAGGCCACCTAGGAGATGTTGCTTGCTATCCGGTAACCAGCTGATTTTACAGCTCCATTTACACACAAGTAGATTTAGCCTCTGTTTAAAAGAGGAAAGAATGGCAGGGAAAAAGGCTATTTGGCTTCTCAAAGTAAGGCAGGACTTCTCTTTCACAGCACTTGTACATCCTACTATGAGAAAGAAGAGAAAATAAAACAACCACGACCAGATGTAGCTCTTGACTTATCCTATGCAATCATTGTGACAGGCAGTTTATTCAGTTGTAAGGAATGTTTCTTTGTGAAATTTAACAATTGTTTCCATGACACTGATGTCTATTGAACTGTGTTTATATTTATTACATTGTGGAATTGTTATCCTGTTTTATACTTTGGTAGCTTTTAGATGCATTGAAATTTTATATAAATTCTCTTCTTTCACAAGCTGGGGATGAAGGGGAGAAGAAAAAAGGAATAAGCAGTGTTATTGAGGTGTTTTATAACCTCCAGGAAAACATATAAAAAGTGATTTAGGCTCCAATATCAGTCACAAAATATATGTGCAGACTTTAAGATAAAACCACAAATAAACAGAGATTCCAAAATAGAAATCATCTGTTCCTTCTTTACTGGTCTTTCATTTCAGTGCATCCTTTGAAATAAGAGATAACAGACGTGGACCTAAAACTGTGTGAAAACTGTTCTCTTGGTTACTCAGGCTTGGCAGGGCTGGGACATTGTCCTTCAGCTGTGACACCTTGGGAGGTGGGAGGTGTTGGGGGAAGTTGTGAAATTAGGAGGACTTCAGAGCTGCAGAGAGACGGTGGCATTATACTATCCTTCACCTACTGTTCAGCCAGAGGGGTATGACAGCAGGTTGTATCCAAGGAACAAGTGACCAGAAGGGATATTGCAATTATCCTCTCTGATCAGACCAGGACAAAAGTTTAATTCATCAAAACATGAAGGGATTATTTCTACAAAAGAGTTTTTGAGGGTAAAATGAAACTGTGGTCATGACACCTACCTCTGTGAACTTACCAGTGTTGGCTGCAGGAGAGGACCTGTGCCATAGAAATGGCATTGAGACCTAGACGGTCAATCCTTGGCTGTTCAACAGCCACAAAATATCTAAATGTAGACCAAACATCCAAGCTTTTAAATAGGATGCTGGTGTAAGGCACTGCTTTACAAAGATACCAGCCTTGCATTTAGTCCTAACCTAACACACCACATATTATGTTCATTCTTCCTTTTCTTTGCATCTGAATTGAACCTCAGGGATGGTATCAGTCTTTAAGTTATTGACATCCAGAGACAGAGCTGAATTTTCAAAATATTTGTTACACCTGACTCCCAAAGCTAAAACAAAGTTGTTTTAAAAATATGGCTCTCAGACTGTATAAGCTTATATCAACTTTTTTTTTTTTTTCCCCCTCTCTCCCCTGTGAAGCATGGCTTAGAAGTCACAGCTGGCACATTAGAAAAAAGAAATACAGTAAAATGAATAAAATATACTCTCATTCACAATTTCCTAGAGGCTCCTTGGTTGTTAATTGAAACTTTTGTCTACTTTATTGAACAATAAAAGTGACAGAAACTACTCTCAGGTGTCCTTCAGTATTAAAAAGAGGATAAAGGGTTCCTAGCAAAGGTGACAGAAATTAATGTGGTGAGCCCAGCTATCAAACATTTTGATATGTGAATTGCCTGATATTTCTATAATGCCTTCTTATGATTGGAAATGTTATCGCTACTATTGAATCAATAGAAAATGTTAAAGCTCCGTGGAACCCCAATTACAAAATAAAGCTAGAAGGTTAACATCTGGGACCAGCAGAGATAGAAACAATTTCTATTGTCATACCTTTCTGACAAGTAAATGTCAGAAACATAACACCTTCCGCCAGGCTCAGTACAGAGCACATGTAAAAGAGTGATTGCAAGGCAGTCTCAAGTCAAATCACCTGTCATCTCAGCTTTGACATGGAATTACTTTTGTTTTATGCATCTATTAACCTTGAACTATCAGCATTTGTTTTAATGTTCTGGTCTGAAGTGACCTAAATGTACTTCTTTAATGCACTTACTACTGTAACTAAAAGGGGGAAAGAACAGGGGGGGAAAAAAACCTGTTGGGAAAGGGTGGGTGAAGTTGGTTGTAGTTTCTGTGGCATGCCTGTGAGTGCAGCAGCCCATTTCCCAGCTCTCATCTGGGAGTAGAAGTCTCAGGGACTCACCTGGCAGAAAAGGTGGGAGAACCAAGGGTGTCGGTGTGTCGAACAATGCTTCTGGGCTATAGTGTGATGCTGCACATCCCACTACTTTTTCTCACACTAGGGCTTGAAGGGCAGAAAAATGAACACCAGAGGATGTAAAACCCTCCAGTGCTTACAAGACAACAGAAGCTCTTTGTGCTTCCAAGTGTGACAAAGACATGAAGAACAGCATGTCTGATCTATGCTCTACAGTCAGATAACAACTTTGAGATGGTGGTGGTGTTCTCCAGCCAGTGACATGCTGGCTGGATGTTAGAAGATGAGGTTTTTAAAGGTTATGCTAGAAGACCCTGTTGGAGAGATTACTCCCAATTTCCACCAGAATAAAGTAAATCAGAATACAAAGTTAAAAAAAAAAAAAAAAAAAAAAAAAAATCCCATTG
>WHYT01017146.1:28876-47994 GCA_009806455.1 Tetrax tetrax
AAAAAAAAAAAAAAAAAAAAAAAAAAAGGAAAAAGATGCTCCAGAACCATTGATGTTTGGAATAGAGCCTCTGGGATTTTTCATACTTCACGACGCTATGCTGAGAGTTTCTGCCTTTTTTACATACACCTTTTTTTTTTCCCCCCCCCATTAATTATTTTGACAATGAAATGAAGGCTACCACATTATGCATTACTGTGCACTGTTTACACATTGGCGAATGGGATCAACCTTCAACCTTTTATACAGTGACAGCAGTCAATGTTCAAACTTCAGTCTCTCCATAGCATTCACCTGTCATTGGAACACATGTCAGTTAAACTACATAGATTGATCCTCCCATCAGAGCTACCAGTCAGTTCAGAAGGCATTGGGTGGGGCATGGAGAGAACATGGAGAAAACTAGAGCATAAGTCATTCCAGGATCTGCAAAACTGATGAATCCTGGTTTCCCAGAAGTGTTCCTCTTATAGTCTGCTGACTTTGGCATAGAGGAATATTCAGTCTTCTGCGAAAACATCTTTCCCTAATTCACACTTTCTTTGTGGTTTCTCTAGTATATAGTAAGGCTCACATACTGCAGCTTTAAATTTACTAAGGCACTTTTCACAGGTCTGTCTCTTTATATAGTTGCCTACTTTCATGAAACTTGTAGGGAATTAGTTACCTTTCCAACAGTCCTTTTCTGCATTTGGCTTAATTTTCTCAAAGATCCAGAAGTCAATAGGGAAGACACATTTAAACATGCACTTTTTAAAAAACAAAAACATTGAATAAAAAAAAAAATCAAAGCAATGGAATTGCTGATTATCTGGATTTTCACTAATATTTGAAATGGTTATACATTCTTTGAAGCTGTTTTTTTTCTTTTGTTTTGTTTTGGCCAGCTCTGGATAAAGGTCACATTCAGAGAGGAGGAACAAAAGCACAGAATGTTCAGAGGTTGCACTGCATCACCCAGGAAGGACATATGAAAAAACCCAAGAATGCCATTGATTGAATATTGCAGAGAAAATCACCAGGATAAATGGATGATCTCTCTTGTAGCCCTGATACCTTTCATTCCTTCCAATAGACCACATCCTCTGCCTGAGCACTGGTACTCTTCAATGGAGATTCCTAGTCTGGTGAGCTAATCTAATTTTCTGACATAATTACTCCTGATTACGGTAGTTGAATTTTTCCCTCTAAAAGGAAATTAGTAATCCTGTGAAAGCTCAGCATTGTGTTCCTGAAAGCTGAATGTTTTGTTGCTGTTCAGTCATTCTGGTGTTCTTTTAAATGTTTCTAGTTTTATTCTACAGGTGCAAACATTAATAACTATTATAGAAGTTTGATTGTCTCTGTTTCTCTCCCAAATAGAAATGGAGTTTTTTGCTTTCTCTTCCTCTTTGTATGAGCACTGAGCTTAAGTGACTGGAGCAGTTGTGTCTGAGGGCAGTTAGATGTAATAGGGGGAAACAGTGTCCCATACAGACTATAATACTGATGTCCTGGGAGCCTGAGTTGGAACTCACCTGCACAAAAGCGAACCATAGATTAAAATCTATGAAGGGTCAGTTTAATGAGTACAGAGATAGATGCTTGAATCCCAATTGACATTCTACAAACATCCTTCCACCCCAAACCCCACCCCCACCCACTCCTACAAATCAACAGCCAACAACAAAAACCTATTTGCAGGCCTTGGGTGAAATGAGAAAGATACCTCAAGAAATGGTGTGGAAAATAGAAATGTTCTCTATTTATAGTCAGCTCAAGGCAAGTTAGTTTTGGGAGACTTCTTTGACATGAGTCTTTTTTCTTCTCTGATAGATAAAATGTCACACTGCAGATTTCTCCTTCTCCTCTCCCACCATCCTCATTTCGGTTTTGGGGGTGGTTTTGGTTTGGTTTGGTTTTGTTTTGTTTTGTTTTGTTTTGTTTTGTTTTGTTTTTTGGTTTTGTTTTTTTTTATGAATGCCAATGAATATTTTTTTACACACAGCTAAATGTAGGATTTCAGTGTGTATTTTGAAAATAGAACAAGTCCATCCAGGCTGTGTAAATATATGCAGGATATAGGACCATAAAGGAGGCTTATGGCAATTATGTACACAATTTCCTATTTTCCAATATGGATTGACTGAGTGGAGGCTGTGATGGCACTTACAGAATTCCGGGGATCCCTTCAAGGAAACCTCAAACCTACTGCTACTTACACAGAGAGAAATAATACTATGAAGAATTCTTTTAGTGTGCTGAAGTATTCTAGGATTTAGTATATTTATTTCCTCACAGGAAGGTCTTGTCAATTGAGGAGATGATTGTACTTACTCCTATCCTCATTGCTTCTTTGGTATTCTATCTTACAAAAGCCTTTTTTCTACACTGTGAAAATATTTAGTTGGCATAATGTGAAAAAGGCATTCAATTTTTTTTTTTATTTTTACATTAAAAATTTGTTATATTTTAAAACATTATTTTTCACACTGTAAATTAAATTAAATTAAATTTCACACTGTAAATTAAAGAAAAAATATAAACATCAGATTTGACCTACCTGAAAACAAATATATTATTTTCAACAGAGTATTTATTTCTCCACAACGCCTACATAAGATATTTTGGTTGTAATAAATGGCTATTTTATTTTATATTATATTACTTTATATGAGGACAGGCTGAGAGAGTTGGGGCTGTTCAGCCTGGAGAAGAGGAGGCTCGGGGGAGATAGCAGTCTTCCAATACCTCAAGGGGGCCTACAGGAAAGATGGGGACAGGCTGTTCAGTAGGGCCTGTTGTGATAGGACAAGGCGTAATGGGTTTAAATTAGAAGGAGGTAGGTTTAGATTGGATATTAGAAAAAAATTTTTTACAAAGCAAGTTGTAGAGCACTGGAACAGGTTGCCCAGAGAGGTGGTGGGTGCCCCATCCCTGGAAACGTTCGAGGTCAGGCTGGATGAGTCTCTGAGCAACCTGATCTAGTCAGGGATGTCCCTGCTCCTTGCAGGGGGGTTGGACTAGATGACCTTTGAAGGTCCCTTCCAACTCTAACCATTCTCTGATTCTCTGATTCTCTGATTCTATTTTAATTTCTAAGTAGGAATACTACTTGTTGCCACTCTTGCTACACTATTAATTACAAGAACAGACAGGAGAGTTAGAAGTGAAAAATCCCTCTGGACACCAGGATTTCAAATGATGGATGAAATTATCTAGACAATAAGGAGTTCAGCTGCCCCATGAGTCACAACCAAGAATGAGAAAGGTGGAGGCAAAAAGTGGAGATGAGACAAAGAGGGATTAAATCTTGTTCCTTGTCTCTGAATCTGTGGCAACAACAATTTCAACGCTATGTCTTACAGGTGTGCTGTGAGAAAGACTCAGATAAATTATTCTCAAGGTCCAGATTCCAACAAGGGAATGGCTTGTGGCAAGGTGGTCTGCTCTCACATCTCTTTCCCATTGTCTGGTTTCTGTGATCTGAGCCAGGTGTTTCAGAGACCAAAGGAGATGCTCTGTTGGGGAGGCCTCAGTGAATAACAGTGGATCCAATCTGCTCTGTAGCACTGTAAGTACAGTGATAGCTGGAAAATGTAACAAGAATTTAAGAAAAGTCTGTTGTCTGCTAACATAGAGACTACCTCTGCATGAGTAGGGACATGGGGATGGAGAGTATTTCTTGTGAGATTCGTTAGCATGAGTTCTAATGTCTGAAAAACAAATTCCTCAGGACTGGACTAGACACTTTATGGGATTTCCAGTTATTGAAATGAAAGCAGCATGACCAATAAATCATTACTATGGTCTGTCTTGGAGACCTATCTTAAAAAGAAATGAATAATCTCCCTCTTTAAAACTAGAGGGGATGTATGACTGTTTACTGAGACATGTCCCAAAGGAGATTAATTTCTGCATTTGACCAACTGAATAAATCTTTAAATTTCATGAACTCTATTGACTTCATGTTCATTGACTATAGAGGGAACTTAACTCCCTTCACTTCAACTGTAGCTACCTCCTTATGAAAATGTCCATTTGAGTGTCTTAATCTGTGAGCTAAATCCTAAAAAGCATTTCTGGATGCTGAAATTAGGCAGGTAAACGCCTGCACTCTTCCCAAAATCTTTAACAATGCACTAAGTAAAGCTTTTTTCCACAGCTTTGCTGTTCTGCTGTCTTCAAATTGATTAAAAAAACAAAACAAAACAAAACAAAAAGAAAAAAAAGTAGTAGTAGTTTTTGTCAGACAAGTCTTCCCCAAACTCTCTTTGGACAGATACTCAGTCGCAATTTAGTCTCAGGAGAAAAACTGTCAGGAGAAAAGCCAAGAACTGAATAGGCCATGGCTATGACTTAAGGGCTGACTTGGAGGCCATGGTTGGGGCAGTCCAGGAGACATGACTTTGCTATTAATCTGCTTCTGTTTTCTGCGTAGAGTACACACAATTGTTTTCAAGGCTGACAAGACTATGGCTTTCATAAGCACTAAGCTTACTCGTAAACATACAAAAAAAAAAAACTAAGAAAACATTACCATCACAAAGAGCATCACTATAAGAGACTGAGAGTGACCTTTTGTGCCCTCCAGAATGTACTTTTCCTTACCAGGTTTCATCTTGAATTGCAACATGACAACTCAAGTTGCATTTATAGTTGAGTTTCACCTATACAATTACATTTGTGTGTTTTGCAAGTTCCTGTACACTATATATCTATGCTTTGCTTATGGGGTAGAAAGAACAGTCCATCATATCTCACAGGAAGCATATTTCTTTGTATTAGTATTTTTATCACTGAAACACCAAGTAGACAGCACACTCACCTGGCCTCACGAGAAAACTGCAAGGCATTGAATATACGTGTGTGGAGGTGAAACTGTGGACCCTACCTTTTTTGTGTCCATGTGTACAGGAAGCCTTACTTCAGGTATATATAATAAGATATGTATAATACTGTGGCTGAAATGGGAAAAGGCTTGGAAGAAAGAATTAAAGACAGGTCATTTATACTGTGGCTCATACTGTGTGAGTGTTTAATGAAGGGGAGGGAACTGAGTTGTTCAGTGATCACTCAAATCCAAGGAGTTTGTTTCAGCTCTCACTAACTGTGGGCTTCTTCATAGTCTCTTGCCTCTACTCTTGGAAAGCCTCTCAAGGGAACAGTCTGTCACATTTGGGCTTTTATATGAAACCCAAAAATGGGTTTGGAGAAAGTTAAAACTGGAGCTCTAATCTACTTTCTTCTAGTGGAGGAGCAAAACATTTTCCCACATGGAAAAGAGTACCTGTGGTAGAGACTATTCCTCATGCAACTCTGCTTGGGAATGCCCAGAGGAGCTGTGAATGAAAGCAAATTCTAGCACAAAATCTCAGAAACATGTGGCATACTTCTTAACAAAGCTTCTGCCACTTTCAGCTAAGGAAATTATGCAGAAAAAAAAAAATCCTTATAATACCTTGAAAATGAGTTATATCCATTCACCAGTGCAGTTAGCATCATAAAATTTACTGCAACACAGCCAAAATACCCTCTCACATCAGGACATGTTACTCTGCTTTGCATGGATTTCCCCAGTGCTGTGAAGTGTAGGGATTTGCATCAGTTCTCAGATGCCTTTGGACATCTCCTGTGGACAGCACTGGGAGCTGCACAGCCATCTGATGGCAAATGTGTCTGAGGTTTGAGAAACAGACCTGTGATTAATGGTGGTTATTGCTGTTTCAGATTAGCAAATCTGGCATCAAGAAGTGATTTCTTACTTCCAGATTATGATAAAGAGGTCTAGCTGTAGAGCATTATCCACTATAAATAGACATCCTCTGTACCGTAGATAACGACGATATGCAGCGTGCCATACTAGAGCTGAAACTCCTTGCATACCAACCATAAGCAGCATTCATCATCCACCCACAATATTTGTGCTGTTAGGGCTATGTATATTTACCGTGCTGCAACAAACAGACAAATGGATGGAATAAATGTATTTGCATGAAGATCTAGGAATAAATTAGAAGTATCTGGTTACTGGGGCACAAATTTGAACTGTCAGAAATATATCTGTATGTAAAAGGGGATAGAGAAAAAGATCTAGAAAGAAAATGGTGCTCCTCTCTGTGCAAGCAGTTTGGGAAACGCCTCAGTTTTTCCTTGGGGAGCAGGAAAAATTGGCATAGTTTATTTGTCCAGTGGAGAAAGTGCAGCCATAATGGGAGATTTTAATATGGCCAGCACATCCCCACTTCCCACTCTGTGTGATGCAGAGCCCTGTAGTCCCTCTCTCTTGGCAGCAGAAGCAACAAGTGCTGTGGCTGGAGCACATTGATGTTGTTTGAATTAGAGTAATTTTGGGGAGAGAAGTAACTCCTAGGTTCACCCTTGGTACAGCCCTGGGTGGCATGGACTCTGACTCCTGCTCAGATCTGTTCTGCCTGCCATTGCACACTGCCCCAGACAGCTCCTGTCTGCAGTGATTTGTTTGGCTTCCTATACACCATTTTTATTTATTTATTTTGTGGTAATAGTGTGTCTATATTCAGGCATCAGGCCACTCAGAGCTCTGGAGGTTGCCGCAGCCGTGCTCAGTTGATGTCGGCTGGCCTTGTCTGAGGTGTGCTAGTGATTGTTGCATTGGTGGGAAAGGGAAAGATGTCTAGCTAGCTAATAAGTCTCACTTTTTACAGCATCCGATATTTTGTATCAGTGTCGTTTGAAAGGATATCGCTTTGCGAGATTGATCCAAGGCTGGCATGAAGAATATGTGCTCAAATCTCTTTTAGAAAGATTTATAATATTAACCTCAGGCTATTTTTAAGTCACTGTCGATCTTTATAGAAGCAGTGCTGAGATTCATTTGTTTTCCAACTGGCAGAAATTCTCTCTTACCTTTTTTAAGCCAGTATTGAACAATTTGGCTTTGGGTCAAACTGGTTTAATGAACTGTCTAGGGTTCAAGCTTCATGCTGCCATTTGCAGATGTTCAATAATCAGTCTGTTTTAGCAAAAGGAGTTCATTAATATGTGCGGCTAAAAAGCCTTCATAACATTGATGCGAAAGTGTCTGCTGTAAATCTTTTAAGTAGCTTAAATCTTCTTTACGTAGAGGCATAAGGTCTGATGTGCTTCTTGCTTACACTACTAGTTTCATGTGAAATTCCTTCTATTTCTTTTACTGGCAGGTCTGAGGACAGAATCAGGCCTACAGATTAAAATTTCCTTTTCTAAACTTTGTGCAAGTGCTTTACAGACTGTAATAGACATAAAACCATCTTAATTCTCTAAAGATGTAAATGATTCAACTGCAAGTTTTTTAACTCCTTACAAGTTTAAGAGAGACTTATATCCTCAAAAAAAAAAAAAACCCAAAAAACAAAAAAGCATTGCAGAGGTTATTTTATTCTTCTATAGAAAAGTTATCACATTGATATATTTCATAGAAGTTACTTTTCCGTGACTGATTATATTTACATTTTATTGTGACATCCTTTGTTTTTCATACTGGACCACTTGCACAGACTTAGGAATAACTTTTCTATGATGATCACCTTAGGCCATCCAAATATATTGGAAGTTGTTTTAACAAGGAAAAGAAAATATTGCTCTTGTTGTTTATAGCAGGTAAGAAAAAAAGCAGAAGGGCTTCAGCTGTAGCAAGAAAAAAAATACAGGCTAAAAATAGTGAGGGGGGAGTATTTAAAGAGTAAGGGTAAGTAGGCAATTGGATGGATTGACTAGGGAAGTCACAGACACTAAAATGCTAAAGGTTTTTCTGAACAATTGAGTCAAAGAACTGTCAGGAATGGTTTAGACAGAGGCTATCCAACTTTGGGACAGAAACAAGGTGTAGTGAAACCTCATGACCTTTTGTTTTGTACCAGGTACCTATGACTGCATAGCTTGGGTGAACTTTGTGGAAAAGTCAACGGAATTTAATAAAGGGGAAACAAAACAAGTTCTATTGACAATTTGGCTCTGATTCTCTTTTTAAGTGGGAAGAAAACCAACAATAACCCCTCCCACACATACACAAATATTTCTACTTTAAGACCTTTTTCAGAACAAGAATATAGCATATGAACCTTTATAATTTAACAGCACAGGATTTTTCTCTAAGTCTGCCATATCTATTTCTATACAGCATACTTTTTATTGACTCTTTTTTTCTGACAATGGAAAAAACTTTCAGAGAAATTATCAGTCTCTTCCAAATCTTTTTTTTTTTTTTTTTTTTTTTTTTTTTTTTTTTTTTTTGGCTGACTGCAAACCCTATATAGTTTAGCTTCCCTACCAAGACTTTGAAATGACTAATTCCTGCAACATATTTCAACACATCCTTAACTGCTAATTGAAGTCTGTGCACAAGGCGGTGAATGGTACGCACCGATGGGAACCTCTCTTGCAATAATGTGCCGAATCCGCTCTTTATCTCATTCATTGCCGACGTCTCGTCTGTTGCAAGTCCAATCAATTTTGTAGCTTTAAAAGATATGTCCTCTGTTAACTTTCTATATGCCAAAAAAATGGCGATGGAAAATTAAGCATTACCTTTGCAGCAGTGAAACTTGATTGCTTCCAGAAGACTCAGGGAAAAAATGTTGTTGACATTTTTTTACTTCCAGTCTCTGCATGGCAATAAGGTATGATGGCTGATTTATCAAAGAGAGTGTTCTCATCAAGCAGGAGAGCGAGAGAGAAAGTTCACGTCGCACAAAATGAGCTGCTAATTTCTTTTCCATTTCACTGACAATATGGTATTGGAGCAGCTGTGATTAGAACAATGGATGTTCCCAAACTGTGCTCCATTTAACTCATGCAACTCTGCAAGGTCACATAGTGGGAGAAGGAATTAAAGGCCTTTTTTTGTCTCTTGTCTTTTAGTTTTTTTTTTTTTATTTTTTTTTTTTTTTGAAGGGCAAGAAGGGGAGGGTAGGGTTAGTGGTGACTGGGAACTGGTGGAGTTGTGTCTGTTTTCAAGTCAATCAGGAAAACTTGAAGCTGCCCGTGAACAAACCTTTATTAACTGAACTGAAGAATTTAGAAACCATACTGAAGCCTGCTGAAGGCGATGAATGTTTTTTTGTGTCTGTATATGTGCTTATCTACTGATTTTACAAAAAAAAAATATGTCAGGCCCCCGATCTAACAGTTGGCAATTAAAGAAGAATGACTTAGTTCTGAGGTTACGCTTCAGGATTTGGGAGACTTCAGTTCATTTTCTTCTTTTCCAGCATATTCTGGAAATATCTTTGTTTGCCTCAGTTTCTCAACTCTCAATGGAATTAATAACGTTTCCCTTCTTCAGATTTCATGGGATTTAAAATATTAAAGATTCCATGGTATTTAGAGAATTAATAGGGCTATGTAAGTATTTGTGATAAATCCCTTTATAGAGCCATTCTTATGCTACAGCTAACCCAACAAACAGGTGACAAATATTCTGCCTCCTTAATTTTTCTCCCTTCACTGCAACTTACTATCATTTCTTTCAGGACTTGATTCTTCCGCTTCAATGCTGGCCTTACATCAGTACTGTCTTGGGTGGAATTACACCTCTTCTACTCTGGTGGAGTAAAAGAAGGAATGATTTTCCTATCCTGTCTGTGCTTAGTACTTTGGAGTTTGTTTTGCTCTTACAGTTGCTTTAATCCATGCAAGATGAAAAATGTATTGATTTATCATGCACTGTCTATATCTGTACATAAACTGCATTCCAAAAAACCTCTTTTTAGCAATTAGCAATGGACAGTGGAGCTTCTACTGTCATCGCGCTGTACTAGAATCTAGACAGCAGGAATGTCTGACTCCTTCGGGATATGTATTTCGTTTTCATCAGTTTTGATACATTCTTCAACTTCTTTCTGATGTACATCTTGTAAGCTTGGATCTCAGTTAGGATTGGTTTGGGGCAATTTGATTCTAGGGCTGCAGAGATTTTGATCTATCAATCTCCAGGAACCTCTCTATATGAGCAGCATTTGCAATTCTGAAAAGAAGCTGCTGAGACAACGTCAATTTACAACATTTTTAAAGCCAGGCACAAACCTCAGTGCCGTTTTGTTGAAAGTGATTAAAAGGCAATGTCAATGCATTTAGCTGTATATCAGTCTCTAGGATGACCATCACTTTGTGCAGATCCACAAATGACAATTATTAATGGAAAAGTAAGGTTTGTTTATGCTGAGCGGTATTTCATCAACAGGTTTTTTACTTTCTTATTTTTTTTTTTTTTTTTTCAGTACTGGGAGAGAATTACCCTATATTCTGAATTGGTTCTCCAGCTGACACAAAATTATTTTGTACTGTTCCCTAAATAGTGCATAGGCCTCTAGCAAAGCAGGAAAAATTATACCTTTGAAAAAACAGGACTTAAGCTTGTTCTTCTTGTTCTTATTTGTTAAATAAGTCTGTGTCTTTGTTAATCAAGTGCTTAGTCTGGGACTAGATGAACATATTATTCTTCTAGAACCTATGCAATACACAAGTGACATGTTCTTTTTCATACACATTATTTTTTCCTTTATTCATTTTTATTAACATTTTTATTCTTGGTCATCTCTAGGTGCAAAGATTTATCAGCTAGAGTCTCAGGAACATAGTTTCTCCTAAAGAGTGAGTCACTGCAGAGGAAAACAACAAAGCTCCCGGAGTATGATGACATCGATTCCATGTGCTCCTGATGTGGAAGGAAGAAGGAAGATCAAGTCCTTCCCCATTCTACTCCTCTGCATACTTGCCTAAAGGCAAACTCAATTTGTTTTCTCACAATCAGAATTAACACATACTCAGTATTTTGCCAAACCATGCAAGTTCTGTAACCTTCTGACTTTCGGTGTGGACCTTATTCAGTACATGCCCATGGTACAGTCAAATCATTCTTTACTTTCTTCCTGCAGATATTCGTATCTCCCACAAAGACTAATGAAAGTTGCTGCTTACCATTTATCTGTGAAATTAAGATCAGCAAAACCTGAAAAAAATAATTTTCTTATTTCTGTACTTGGTTTTCACTGAGATTTCCCTGCATCTCTTTTAGGGAAAAAAAAATAGCACTGATTAAAAGTGAATGGGGTGACAGTGGAGGGTGTCTGTTTTCTTGCCATTGCCTGGCCTTTGGCATGTCCTTTGTATTTCCACAGGATATGATTTTGTTATTTTTTAAGTATCGTAACACTACTCTTTAGCTCAAGCAATTGTGCTTTTATCTAAATTCCTAGGGTTAGACAGTATGACACAATTTCCCTTATAAGCTGGAATTCATGAGTTCTGCACTGATTTTTAGAGTCCCTAATTGGGAGTAAATCCTAAATCTTAGAGTGTCAGAGACTTCCATGTTTAAAACAAAACGAAAAAACCAGCTGTGTAAAGTGAAAGACTGTCAGTAGTCTCAAATTTCTGCAAGATCCTGTAGTTCCGGCACATGCAACTTGAGCTTCTAAGTTATTTGTTAAGGTCTTCTTTAAAAAAAAAAAACAAACTTTTTTTTTCTTTCTGTACTCTGATTTTGTTGTAAACATTTGCAATGGCCCTGAGTAGACCACGTCATTTAAATGGGAAAGAAAAAGAAAAAAAAAAAAGATGAAAGACTAAAAGTGTAAAAGGAACAAATCAAGGGCAAAGCCAGAATTCTGATTTTAATGAAGCAAGCAACCTTTTACAAAGGCAAACTTACCCCGTGTCCTTCACAAACCTGGTTCAAACATGCATTTAATGCCTTCTTTAATATAATTACCTTTATATCGAAGTTAAACACTCAGGGCTCTGTTCTGCTATCACACAGTATGTTACTCAGTTTTCATACTCCTTACCGCCCTGGGTAAGCTACATGGCTTTGCTATGCATGTCCTTAAGCGAACATATAATTTAGGAGCTGTCTGCTTGTGTGAGTGTTTCTTGGCTGTTTGTATGCATAGGCACACACTTGTTTTCTGGGCTTAGGAAATCAAGAAGTTTTGAAAAAGAACTCTTTTTCATAAATACTATTTTAGTAACACATGATTTAATGTAGAAGAAACAATCTCTACTGTACTTGAACCTTTGCTATGTCAAGAGAAGTTTGAGGTACTTTGTCAGTGCAGACTCTCTGGAGTTTCTTCTGTACAGATAAATGGTTCTTCTGGTGTTAAGTATCCCAGCATGGACTCATGATTGAGTCAAAAGACAATAGTTTGGCACCCATCAAAAATATGTTTAGGAAATGATAGCACAGAAATGTCCTTTCTCTCCCTCCACATACTTTCAGTTTTTCTAGAGGTATTTACATGAGCGTGGATATGAAAAACAGAAAAAGAAAGGGAGGAAGAAAGACTATGTAGAGGAGAATTTGGACATAAATCACTAATCAGATGTCAAAGCCTTCCTGAGAGAAAGAAATCTACTTCCAAAGTTGGTAGCATTTGTGTCTTGTTTAAGGTGTAAGAGGAAAGGAAAAGTTTTTTCCCATGACCTTGGATCTGGAGGACTGAGTTTACATACAGTGTATGTTTTAGGATAAGGGCTACTGAGCAGTATTTGAGTAAACGGTGGAGATTCTTGTCAAGTACCCTTTTCCACAGACATGAAAAAGAAACTAACCCCTCAGATACTGCAGTTCTGTGTTTGCAGCAAGACCAAAAATATTCTGAACAATTGGATTTGTCTTTCCCTCCGGAACAGAAATCATTCCCTTCCAGTCATAAAAGAGACCAATTTATTGTTATATATGAGCCACAAGCTATGTCACAGAGAAGTCAAAGAATTTCCTCAAAGCAGCAAAATAAGTTGGTAGCAAAAAGACCAGACTACCAGAATCATGATTCATAGCCCCCTTGTCCATGTCATCTCAATTTTGGCTTAAAAATAGTGCTTTGAGCCATATAAGGCTCTCAGCTCTCTCACGTATCAATTCATATCTTCTGACTTCACCAGTTCCGAGCCTAAGGAAATCTACACTGCAGAAAGAAGGTTCTTCTTCCAAACTGCTCCCATCAACTGTACCCCTTAGAAAAACCTTCTATCAGCCAAGCTTAGTGCTGAGTCTTAAGGTTGCTGAAGATGCTGCTCATTTTAATTTCAGATCTTCAGTCTGAACAGGATATTCAAGGTTATGAAACTTCATTGCATAAGCAGAATTCAGAAATTACACAGTGTTGCTCCTTTATGACATTTATTTAGGGATTCTCAAGAACAGTACATTTTTTTTTTCTATATAAGTTCACAGACAAAAAGTGCTTATTGTGTGTCGGGGAACTAAATTCCTATGCATCAGTTTTACTGGAAAATGTTAAAGAGTTGATAGGACTTCCCATTGTCTCATTAATGTGTTTTAGGATACCTGGAATGCTTCATTTTGTCACCTACTCCATGTATATTTATTTAGTCCTTTTGAAAAGAGTTCTGGCCAGTTGAAGTAGTTGAGATATTTATAAATAAAAATCACACTTGCAGCGGATAATGTAATTTTTACAAAACTGAACTCTACCTGTAAACACTATGATCTTTGGTCTCACCAGAATATTGTCAAGTTCTTTCCACATCTCACTGAACAGCATGCCTGACGGTTGTTTGGCAATAGGTGGTTTGATGTCACATATACATTTATATTAAAATATATAATTTATAGCTATTGCCCTCTTTTTGACCAAAACCAACATTGTAAGGGTAGGTAAAGTGGGGAGACCTACCGCAGAACAGCATTAGTTGTTAACAAAGCAAATTAACAGGTACACTACAGCACAAAAATGAGCACGTTGGGGCACTTGAGGAGATCATAAAACTCAGAAGACAGTGTTTCTGAGGTGAATTATTTTGAGGGCCTTGCTAACTGTTCTCAAATGGGGCTAGCTCTATATAATCCAAGCTCAAAAGTATTCCCTTCCCATGAAGCCTTAGATACTATATCGGCTGCATTATTAGAGTTTTTTTCTATCGTATGATATTTTTGATATGCATCGCAGTTGGAAGCAAAGTAGGAGTTTGAATGGACTGTTGAATTCCTCTGCTATTAAAACACAACAAAACAAAACCAAGCAAAAACCCTTAACCAAACAAAAAGAGCACATGTATACAGTTCACTACCCAAGTACCTCTATGGCAGCGTGCATAGATATGAAAATATCTTGTCTATATATTTATATCTATATATCTACAGTTTTGTACGTAGAGATATACATTCATAAGCCTTTCTCTTTTTGATAACTTTTTCATTTTCTTTGGAAGTCTTGACAGCCAGTGACTGAAAATGGTTTTGTGTTTAAAAGCCAAAGAAAAGTTTAAATGACCTTAGAGGGCTAGGTGGTGTACTTGTAAGACCTCTCATATGATCTCCAGAATCGCTGTTGACAGATAGAGCCTGATTGACTGAAAATCAATGTGATCAGATGTTTTTATGGATTACAGTGGCCTCAGCTAATTACACAAAATTGTCTGTCTAGATCCAAGAGTTTTCAAAGCAAACTCCAGGCAGATATATGCAGGATTAATCTGCAGACTTGACAGTTTTTCCTAATTATCTTTTATAATAGCAGAAACTGGATCATCTCTGAACTACTAGAACAAATAAGTTCAGTGTTACTACCCTATATGTGCAGCCTCTTTCACTCTTTGCATATTTGCCTTCAAGCATTTGTTTTAGCAGTTATAAACACATCTTTGCATTTTACTCAGACTTTCCAGTTTTCTTAAAAGTCAGAATCTGCCTCCCTTCATCTTTTCTTACTGTGGGAATTAAGGCCTGATCAAACTGGGGCATTTGTTCTTATAATTTGTTTTTTTTTATTGCTCAGATAAAAAAAAAAAGGGGGGGGGAGGACCCGAAAGGACTCCCTGGGGTTTATTTCCCTATATTATTATTTCTATTTTGTTTTGATTGTAACAAACTTTGCCTGTGGTTTGCAGAGAAGCTCTCTTTGTGACTATACCTAGGTCTACAAGAGGTATATTATATTAGCATTATATTTGCCATGATGCTACTTTGGACTACGAAGAATCCCTTCTTTCCAAATTTATTAATGACAATTCAGAAAAGTGCTTTGGCTGTATTATCAGTATTTGTGTGTTTAGGGCATCCTCGTATGCTATAAGAGCTCAAGGCTAAGTCTCTGCTTTTAGGCTCTTTTTCCCTACCCGTGAGAACACTTTCTTGGAAGACATTACCTTAAAACCAATGTTTCCACAAAGAGGTTTTGATTTCCATAATCCCATCTTCCTTTGGAAGGAGACCTTGATAGAAAAAAACCAAGCTACTGCTTGGTAAAATTCCCTGTCAGCTTTACCAATTTTGGCTTTACCTTTATTTCTCCAGCTCAAGAATGGAGATGAGGATAATGATCTTCATTTGACGAACACCGGATCTCAGTGCAAAGAAACCCAAGAGGCTCTGAATCAAGTGGGTTTATGAGGCTGAATTAATTAATACTGCTAAATTTCTTTGAAATCCTGAGTCAGAGGAGCTATTGAGATGTAAATTTCTGGAGCTGTGATAGTCCTCTCCTTTCAGTCAGTATGGAAGAGCACCCTGAAACACTCACTGCTTTGGCCACCTCAGCTTCATTGGAAAATTATGCAGACTCCAGGAAATAAAAAAAAGAAAAAGAAAAGAAAAAATCTTTATACTAAACTCCTTCTTACTTTTTCTGAAAAGTATGTTTTCAATTTTTTCAACTGTGTCACATTCTTTCTGTTTTGACCATTTCGGAAAATACTACAAACTCATTTCCCACTCTCTCAGTGCTTTGAGCATAGTTCAGTCATTTTTTTTTTTTTTGTGAGGGTCTACTGACCACATTGAATTACTTTACTATCCCTGCAAGATTTTTCCACCTTCTGTGTAATAAGGAAAACATAGTGATAAAAAAGCAAAACAGATGCATCATAACTGAATGAAAATGGTCGCTCAACTTCAGAATAGTCAGTATGGTTAGATTGTATTGCAAGTGCAGGCCCACAGTTCTGACTAAACAGCTAGTTTTTAATTGACTGGGCACTTACTCACTATAAATGGCCTTCATGTTACCTTTAGAGAGGGGAGAAGGTAATGAATTTCCATTCTTTCCTTTCATGAGTCCAAATATAGCATTTCTTTTTTGTGTTACAAACATGGTGAGAATGACTGTGCACACGTTGCCTATTACAACTTGTGTCTCCATGTTGGTTCATGTGGCATGGTGCATTCTACTATCAGACCAGAATGCCCAAATTCATCTTGATCAAGAAATGACCTAGGCACAGCACACCTCAGCAGGCGTGAGGACACATTAAAAACGGGCTGTGAGGTTGGCTGTAAGTCAGTCTCCAGCTCTTGTCTTGCCTAACAGTGAAGACACAGCTTTTGAAGGTACAGAAGATTCAGCCCTTAGGGAGGAGCTGATAAGTTGGGAGATAATGCTAATTTGAAAAAATGATGCTTCTGTAGGGGTTGGTGGAAGTATGCAGAAAGACACCAGGAAAAGAGGTGATTTGATGTTGTGCTTCTTTCTGCTCAGAAGCACACCTGCAACACAGTGTGGTCAATGAGATGGATCAAAAACAGGACCCTGCGGGATCTCTGAACTTCCTACCAGAGCAGGAAGAACTAGCTCTGTCAGAGAGGACCATGGCCACAGCAGAAGCTGTTGTGTGTCAGACACTGCAAAGGAGGGACCCAGTCCTGCCACAGGTTGCACTATCACTAAGTCATGTCTGTCTTCCTTTGTCATGTCTGTCTTCTGTGTTGAATCTTCAGTATCTTATTCACATTCACCGTCGACTCCTTATGACACTACTTAGAATTCACATCTTCTCTTCTTGCTCCCTTCTTGACCATATATGGGAGGTGGGGTAGGAATAGGGTGTGAGCACGTGTAAACTGGAGTACCTGCAATACCTATAATGGAATTTACAGCAGCTACGAACATGGTCCTCTGTACTTTATCCTTGATTTATCACTTTTACAACATTTCACTGTGAGAGTTTATGGCAATTTATGTCATTACACAAATTATACAAATTGCCATTAACTGATGTAATGTACTATAAAGAATTGGAAGCATGAAGAAAAAAATTATTTGAATTTTTCTTCTGCATGTTTGCATTGCTTTATAGCTTAATTTATCAATTCAGTTAATTGAAATTTATATCATTAGAAGAAAATGCACCGAGGTGCTTTCTTTCCTCTTCTTTTTGTCTGGTTTTTAAATTATCGTTTCATTTTTTTTTCCACTGGGCAATAATTGCTGAACCTTTTCTCTGTCAAAGGAGATAAGGTGAAAATGACAACCATCATTTCTATCTCTTTCCCCAGAGACTGAACATATCACCTCTGTGCTAAATTTACCTCCACACATCTTTGCTTTAGGCTTGTGAGTTAATCCTAAAGAGTCCCTTTAATTTTGAAAATATAACACATTTTTGAAAGAGGAATAAGCAGCCTATTTTAGTTGCTTAATCTCCCTCTATTTTTTTAAAGACCTTTAATTCTCCAAACACAAATTATGGTCTGTCAAATTATGGACCATCCCAAAGCTACCCCTCCAGATATTAATAGTAAAATTATAAGGCTATATGAATTCTTCATCACAGAGGAACCTTGATTATTATCCAGGTTCTTTTCATGATGTATGCTACAAAATCACAAACTAAAAGACTGTCATTCCCACAAAAGTTGTGAAATCATGTGAGAGAAGAGGCAACTTACAACCCCCTACAGACAATGGCTGAACAAAAGACAATGTTGATGCAAAAGACAGGCTTACAACATATTACCTGCTGCTTTCCCATTGCACAAGTTTTTAGGAAAGGTAGATTGGATTTGTTTTCCTCACTTGATCTCATACAGAATGAGTCTGTGAGCCTGACAGTGAAGAAGAGGAAGAAATAGAAATATCAGCTTCATAGTAGAACTTGGGAAGCTCTATATGGCCTCAGGACTAGTCTGAAATTTCCCTAGTGATAATAGACTTATTAGCTTTTTGTTTTATTTATTTAAAGAAGAACTAGGGACACATAACTTGAGATCCATAAAGTCACAATTTTTGTGAAATCTCCTTATATTCTGAGTTATGCAGTATGTAGAAGTGACAGCCTGATTCATAGATAGGACAGGAACATTTTCCTTATGCCTGATTGCAATGGATTTAGCCATATAGATCCTTCAGGCATTCGTTCTAGCTGTATTGCCTCTTTAAATCACTGTGGACTGTTTGCTCCAAAGACTGCCTTTCATGCTCATTAAGTACTGACTATCAATGTACAAAGGCCAAAAGGTCATTTCCACCTTTGCACGAATAAAAATATCTCAGCATTAGCTGAGCAGCGTATGCTTGTCCTCTCATGATGAGATTCACAAGGTTGTTTCTTAGTACAATGCTGTTTTGTCCTCTGTTGTCCAGCTGTTGAATTATCTTGCAGAGAGACTGTTCAGTAGGGCCTGTTGTGATAGGACGAGGGGTAATGGGTTTAAAATAGAGGGAGGTAGATTTAGATTAGATATTAGGGGAAAAAAAATTGGCAATGCGAGTTGTAGAACACTGGAACAGGTTGCCCAGAGAGGTGGTTGATGCCCCATCCCTGGAAACATTCAAGGCCAGGCTGGATGAGGCTCTGAGCAACCTGATCTAGTCAGGGATGTCCCTGCTCCTTGCAGGGGGGTTGGACTAGATGACCTTTGAAGGTCCTTTCCAACCCTAACCATTCTATGATTCTATGATCTTATGCTTATACTTCAATTTCTCTAGGGCAGATTTTTCCCCTCCTTGAGGATCATCCACATCACTGGGCTACTGAGTAGGGTTCCTTCTTGGTCACCTCTCCATTGTCCTACATGCAATCCTGCATATGCCTTATCCTTGGCAAGAGGAAAAGAACTGAACACTGACCTGCTCTATTTCAGATGAGTGCTCTGACCAATATAACGCAAGAAGAAACTACTTCTCCACATTTCTAGATAAAAATAAATGTGGTCAGAGCACTTGGGGAGTGAACTCAGTTTTGTCACTACATGTTAGACTTAATGAATCATCATCATCGAGAACTGAAAAACTTTCAGGTGAAAGAACAAATGGTTGTTGAATAATAAACATCCAAAGACAGAGAAAGGCCTCAGAGTATTCAAACCATGACTATAGTGGATATGTACAGACATTTAAGGATTTTTTTTTTTTTTTTTTTTTTTTTATTCGTTATTT
>WHYT01017146.1:60186-104881 GCA_009806455.1 Tetrax tetrax
TAAATTTAAGGATTTTTTTTTTTTTTTTTTTTTTTGTTAGTAGTTATATGTTTGGAGATACCTACACTACAATTTATTTCAAATAACTTTAGCTGTCCAGAAGTTGCTATCTACTCTACGAAACTATTTGTACAGACTCTAAATTCAGTGGGGAGCCACAGAGAATGACTTCTATATTTTAGATTATTCTCTTGCTGACTTAAGTTCTTTATTTTTAGATATATAAAATTTTGGAAAATGAGTTACGTTCTAAATGCACATATGCAAAAGTGAGATTTTAAGTTTAACCTGTTAAAATCATGTTGCAAAACTGTGCCTATAGTGATACAGAAGTGTTGATTTCACTTAGAAATCTGTTCCTTATCCTCTAATTGTTCGTGTCCTGATCTTAGTAAAATTATTGGGAGCCAGATATCCAAATACTATTTCCTAGGTTTTCAGGATTTCCATTTTTTTAATTGTACACCTCTCAAATAACTCAAATAACTTAAAGATTATTATTCTAGGCTCCATACAAGCCAATAAGCTGCTATAGCTCTACTGAAATTAATTAATTAGCTGAAGAGTAGATAGCCCCAGACACCTAAGGAACTGAAAAATGTCTGGGGAGAAAAATGGGAAGAAGAATAAAGTATTAATTGACTTTGACATTCATAATCAGTAAAGCATAAATATACTTTTTCGTCTGTCCTGCTTTTTTTTTTTTATTTGATTTTGATTTCTGCTCAACTGACTACAAAGAACATTCTAAGCACAGTATAAACTTTATCAAAATAGTAAAAGTGATGGAGGAATGAGCAAAAAGGCAAAAGTTAGGGTAAATGTTTAATGGCAAATGCAAAATCTTTTCCTCAAAGGATAGGTAAATTTGATGCAATTGCTTTTATTACTAATTTTACTTCACTGCACTTTAATGCGCAGCTAACATTCATCCATTCAAAATTTAGCCCATATGTACCACAATCAAAAAAATCTCTAGGGAAACATGATCATATGCTGTGATGACTTTCTAGGGAGCAGCAAAAAAAAAGGAAAAGATAGAGATTACAATCTTGAGGTAAAAAAATAAGGGGGAAAACCAAGTAACTTAGAACAAATGTCTTAACAAAGATAATATTTCCCTGTAAAATGAGCTAAGTACTGTTATGTCATTAGAGCAGATATCAGCAAAATATTTTGAATAAGCTGTACACTCTTAAATACAATAAGATTTTCCATTAGAAGTTTTTATTTCCCCATTGTTTTTCAACAAGCTTACTTGCTAGGTTTTCAATTTCTACAGAGTTAGCTTTCACAGCAGAGCAAATAATGTTATCCATACAGCCAGTCACTGTGACAAGTTTTCATGAACACAGATTAGAAAGTGGGCAAATAGTCATTCACCCTACCTAAGGACAAAGGCCAATGAACTTGGGAATAATTAAATTAAAATTGAGATTTTCTATTAGTAAATATTTTTTTTCCCAATACTAGATTAGTGGATAACATCTGTCTTTAATTTTTTACACCTAAAATTATGTATCTTTGAGGATATGCTTGTAAAATAAACAAATATAGTATCAGGAAATAAATACAGAAGATCCCTTTGCTAAAAAGGGGACAGTAAAGAAATTAGAACAAAGCAAGAGGTACAATGGGGAAAACACAACTCTCTTTTATTATTTTTACATTCATCTTTTTCTGTTTTGGAGACTTCCTTGGGGGACTAATGAGCCCTGGGAGTAGCTAGATTAGTTTTCCTGGGAACTTTCAGCAGTTGGAACTGAACATATGGTTTCAAGTCCAGCAACTGCTCTTCTCTTTCCAAATTAACACAGCTGTTGGAGAGGTTCTGATAAGTCAAATAAAGGGGGTAAAATAGAAGGTATGGGCAGAGGAGGAGAATGAAAATACGTACTGTAAATTCTGTCTTTAAACCTTTACTGAAAGTTGTAAGATGTTAGCCTGGAGAAGAGAGAGAGGCAGAGAGGTATATCCGCTCTCCTGGCATCAACAGATTTTTTTTCCTTGGTATGACAAGACCCAATACATGCAGCCCTTGGATTCCTCGCTGATATTGTCAAAGAATGTTTTTGTTTGTAACAATCTTGGAAATAGTGAAGACAACAGAACTAAGGCATTTCAGGACATCTTATGGAGTCCCATGATAATACAGCTTCAGCACTGCTGTTCTTCTTGACTAACCATGAATTTGAAGCTGTTGCCCTGGAGGTAAAGAGTACATTTGCTCCGTATAAATTTCTTGAATGCAACCGGTGAAACAGCATATATCATAACAATATAATGCTCAGTTCTGGATCTGAGGACAAGAATTTATTATAAATTTGAAAAAGTGATTGAATTCATGTAGGCTGCACACAACAGACCAAACTGGAGTACCTTCATGAATGAGCATTGCCCTCAGCCCATTGTCTTCAGAACTGAGCATAGGATGGGTATCCTGTTGTTGAAAAAAAAACCTTTGGACAGTCAGGAAAATAGAGAAGAGAATTTCATAACGCCAGTGTAAAAATACAGCCAGCTTGGCTACCCTCCTTTAACCTAACATCTGTGTCCAGTGACCCATAAATATGAAAGGCCAAAAGTACAAGAGTATCTCAATAATCTATGCACTATCAGTCAATCATTGAATACTTAAAATTGCTTACATAATAATGTCTTTCTCAATTTTCTTTATTAGATACTTATTGAAGCCTTCCCCACCTTCTTTGTTTCTTTTTTTATAAATTTGCTTGCTACTGCTTCTAAAGGTCTTCTGGCAAGTGAAAGACTGAGTATCCACACCAGTCCTAAGCACCCTCATGTTTGGCAAAAGGCAACTTCTGTTAATCTGCCATTTGCTTTTTATGCACAAAACCACAGTTAGAGATATGCTCATTTGTACAACACTTGTTATATTTCAAAAAGCAAAAACTTTTTTTTTTCTTTTTTGTCAGTCTCTTGGAACTGCACAAACAGTGGTTAACAAGACCAGCTTAGTCTCTCTTTCTTTCTGCTTTGTATATAAACAGATATCAATCTTTCAATTTGTGGCAGAAAAAAAAAAATTGGAGTTTTCTGACATATCTGGGTTTCATCTCTGCTAGCCATATGCTGGTGGTAGTCTTTTCAGCTTCACTTCACTTGAGGTTAACCCATCCTTCAAATTAAATACTCTGAGCCTAATTTGGCTCTATGGGGAATTCATAATGATTCCCTTGACACCATCATCTTCTTTCTACTCTCAAACTAGAAAATAAAACCTGAAAGAAATTCAAGTCTTAATAATATTCCTCACTGTCACCTATCCTGAGTGAATCCCTTTCTTCCTAATGATTCTGGATGTTTGGTATTTGCAGCACTATGAGAAAGGTAGTGATTCTGAGCTTTGTTGGAACAAGGGAGTGGTTCTTATTCAGGGGCCTACTCAAAATGTAAGCATGACAAAGAGATGTTCTTGAAGCAAGCTGAGCCCTCAGTCAGCACCACTGCTGCAGGTTGCCTCCTGCATCTGTGACAGAGCCACAAAAGTGAAGCTATCAACGTCCCCAGGCAGAGGAAGGTCAGATTTTCCTCTGCTTTCAAATGCTTACTGAAGAAGTATCAGTTCACTTCTCAATTATTTCAAAACATAATTAATTGACGCTGTAAAGTAGCAAACACTGTGCTTTTCTCCCCTTTTTCATCCATCTCTCTTTTCAAATAGAAACTGATGGAGAAGTAAGGACTATCCCTTGCCATACAGAGGCTCTGTGCATGGCATTGTAGGGCCCTGAGTTAAGTTAACCATGTCTAACTGTAAAAAAATAACAGTAAAACAGTTTTTCAAACGGGTAGGCTCTATATACGTTAGACATATAGACAATTCAAGTTAGTGAGTGCTGCTCTCAGTAGGATGTGGTTGACAGATGAGGCACCAAGTGAGAAGTTAATAAAGCAGAAGTTGGGTATGTACAGCTAGTTTTCTCTACAGTTCCACATCTGGCATATCAACTTATCTCATTCCCTAGTTGCTTACATGAAATAAACTTATGAACTAGGAGAGTTTAGACCCAAGGGCCAACTCTACGCTGATAACATTGTATGATGCAGTGCATTGGAAAAAAACGTATGAAGAAACAAAAAAGGGGATATGTATGTGATCTTATTTGCAATGGAATAATAACAGGGAATATCAAGGTGAGTTTGGGATGTAGTGAGACATCAGCTTGAGTTTTTTTGCAGCTTGCCATACAATCTTACCATTATCTTAACACATTTAATTATTAATACCTCCGTAGTGATGAATCAGAAGTGCTGCATTTGACTGGCACAGGATGGTAAGTGCTTTGAAAGTCATTATCCTAAACACAAAAAGATTTTGAATAATCCTTCAAAATGTCAAGGCACACATCACATCAGCAATTGTTAAATATTTCTTCTGAGGAAGAAGTTAATTTAAAGCACTTTTGATGTTTAATGCCACTAACGACAGCAGCTGAAAATTAACCCTCTGCTTTTCCCTCCCCCAGGTCTTAGCAGCCTCAGTATAATGTTCTAGGGTGGTAGGACATTTTCAATGCATCTTATTAAAAAGAAATCAAGGGCAGCTTTAGGAAGCTTGAAAGATTAAAAGCTCCACCAAACTTCTAAATCAATCCACAGAAAGCAAAGAACTGGGGATATTTTCTTGTCAAATCTATCTATAAATTGGGCCCATTAAAATTCTCCTTTTACTGCAAAAGATTGTCCTCCATGCTGAGTGAACTTCACTGAGGAAATATCAGGCTCCTGGGCAGGATGATGTCCCCTTCCTATGGGATGGATAAAGCTGTGTTTTGCAATTTTTTTTTGTAGTAGTAGTTCACCTTCTTGCTAGATGAGTGAGAATGCAGAGAATGTATGATGAGAGTCTAATAAACATGTTGACATATGTACGTGCTGTTACTAAAACAAGAAAGTGCTGGAATTCTTATGATAAACACCAGCATAGCTGGGAAGTTGTGAGTTGATTGTGAGGCCAATTTTTTTTTTTTTTTTAAAGCTTGTAAATCTGAGTTACAAAATTCCCTTCCTTCCTTCAACGTGTTTGTTGTTTCTCATTCCTCATTAAAATGGACGGAAGTTTTGCAGTCTTGGGAATGAGAGTCGTCCTCGGGGTGAGATGCAAGGTGAGTACTTTTCTAGGCATTGCTGAGCATTTGCCTTGTCTAGGGAAATCATCACTTTTGTAAACCTGGTGCCAGATATTGAGTCAGAAAATGTGAATCTCTGGGATTTCCAGGGATATAAAAGTAATCATTAGCATGAGTGCTTCTTGTCTGTGGTTTAATACAACCATTCTTGTAAAATACCTTGTCATTTTTCTTTCTAGTTATCTAGTTTCTTTAAATCAAGCTTTACCAATGCCCACAATGTTTAAAAGCACTGCAAATAGCAGAATTTCAACATTGCCATCATGGCTGAAACTTTTCCTTACCCTAGTCTGAATATATCATCTAAGGAAGTGATAAGCTTCAGATACTTATTACAGTGGGGCATTGGTTTGGGTTACTCTTTGGGAGACAATCTAAACAACAGCAAAACAAGCAAATAAGCAAACAAAGAAAACTTTGTAATTGCATGGCTACAGATGTATGAGAGATTAAAAGAAAAAATATAGGTAGGAGAATGTTCTCTGTTTTCAAGAAAATTTCTGTTCCTAAAATTCAAGAGCAAGGCACTTGCTGAAGCCAGACATAATTAATGAAGTGTGAAGTTCCAGAAACATAGTGAGATTCATTGTGACCCAAACGACAGAACAATATTCAAAAATCTTAAATCCTTTAGGATGAGTAAAATCTGACTCGAAGTCTTTGCTTCCTAGTGAAATTGCTAGTTCATCTTCAGTCTGGTTGAGTTCATAGAGTTGCCAGAAGCTATTGACTGGAGCAAATAATCTCTGATAGCCACCAAAAAAAAAAAAAAAAAAACCAAAACAAAAAACTCAGTTAGGCTGTCTGGTCCTGCAGGCATGTGGAAGCAGTGTTAGACTTTTCCTTTGTAAGAAATAGAAGTGCTTAACAGGGATTTGTACATTGGAGGGGAATGTGGTGAAGAAACCTGGTGGAATAACTGAAGCTTGGCCAGGATCATTTCATCTCCTGTATAGTGTCTCCTATTGCAGAAGAAAGCATGTGTTCTTTATATATTCAGCAATCAATACAAGCCTCTGTCTTGAAAGTCTCTGAGCAACTTGGTAACAGAGAGAAACCAGTCACCAGTCAGCAAAACTGGGCAGGTCTCAGGTAGCTTCTCTTGTTAACAGCCTGGAACTCCTGTTACAAAGTGAGTAAGGACATGCAAAATAAATCTGGAACTGCTTGCTGCTGTTCTCTGCTCTCAGTGTATCAAACTTAATGAGGTGAATTTAAGACTTTCACACTGTCTGTCCAAATCAGGCTGTGTTGGCTGTATTTTCAGGATGACACCAATTTGCCTCTCTCTCACCTGGGACATGATGTGCCAGTTGTGGCTGTTCTGTGGGCTATCAGCAGTCCAAGTTAGGCAGGGACAACATCACAGTGTGGCAAAAAAGGGAAAGGACCCAGGGCTGGTGTAGGGACAGCATGTCATGTGATGTAACATGCCAGTCTTTCACCTTAAGATCTCAGGGTCTAAAGGTCCATGGATGACCCTTGGAGCAGACTGGCAGCTGTGGACCTGTCCTGCCATAAGCATAGGTAGGATATATCTCTGGATGTCCAGACTAGGTTTTCTATACATAAAAGAAGAGAAACATTTTTCCTGTCCAGATGACCCTCAGTTTAGGTGAAGGAAACACTGAAACCAAACAGAATAAAAGTCAGGAGAACAGTGTGTATCTTCAATGGTAAACTGTACAGATTTCTGCCTCACAAAATGAAGTGCATTGGGTCTAGAAGCTAGGAAATACAGAGAAAAAGACAAAACTGACTGTTATATCATCACCAGGATAAACATTTTATGTCAGCCATTAGTAGGTCTCTACTCTACCTGACAGGATATAAGAACATATCTCAAAGTAGGAAAGTATCTCACAGAAGTCTTTTAGGATTTTATAAAATCTTCAATGTAAAATAGATAGACAATGTTAAAATATGCAGTGCAAAGCAGCTAAGATTTGTATCTGTGGGATACAGAGTGAGTGTCCTCACTATTAAGTTATCTAGCTTTTAAGTCCCTTTCAGAGATACAAAAATATTACTTACACACTTTTAGAAGTGAGCAATGACCATTTAATTGACTTACTCAGCTCACAGAAAAAGTGACTATTTAAAAAAAAAATCTAAAATATCCTAATTCTAGGCCCAATATTCCTAAATCAATCAGATTTAAATAGTTTTCCCCAAGTTGAGTCTGTTTTGCCCATAACAGTAACTTCAAGAATCTCTCCCTGTCCTTATCTCGAACCTCAACCTTTTTAATAATATTATCTGTCCTCCACTCTCACAGACAGTTGGGAGAGTGAGTGAAAAATTGCATAGCTTGGTCTCAAGTGGGGCTAAACTACAACAATTACTTATTAAATTTATTCAGTTGCGATGAAAGACTCCAGAATAGTCTTCTAATGTTAGTTGTATGGCAAATGCAATAGCAATATTAAATACTTTAGTAACATTCTTCATGATAATGAGTGCTCTTTCTGCTTACAAAAAAAACCATATACCAATGACATGCAGTTAGTTTGGGGTGCATTCAGTATTTGGCCTTTCTGACAAGGATAGCACTGAGTGCCAGGGATTATGGACATAGGGAATTGAATTTGGTTATTCAGAGCGAAGGTACCAGTATATATCATAGATTCGTCCATTTACAGGTTGAAAGAGGTCAATACAACTATGTAAATGAAAACTGTGTATGAGACAAGCCATAGATCTCAACATTTCTTTTCTCTGTTACCTTCAATGACTTTATAGCCTGTTCACAAAAGTCACCAGGGAGTCAAACTAGAAGAGAGCACTCTCTACCTGGGCCATATTTGAAGCACTGCAGTGTCCATTTGCTGAGTAAATCTGCAGGACTCTAAATCATCGGTGCGGTCATGGTGGTGCAAAGCAGACAAATGTGAGGAAAGTGCATGTGTGGTACGGTGCTGCTTCACCCAGAAAATTCTCCTCTCACCTGTCATTCACAAGGAGGCTGTAATACCTGTGGAAATGCATTGTAGACTTTGCTGCCTTTTATTCTGGAACCGTTTAGTGCATTTACATTTTCTGTGAAACTCAATCAACTTTCCAGCTTTTCTTTTTGAACCTTTTCTTTTTCCCATTAGTCTGTTAATAATTGTTGCTTTCCTGGCATCCTTGTTCTGTTGGGTTATTATGCATTCCTCAGCATTGTGAAAAATGAAAAATGGAAAAAAATCACATGCTTTTCAGCTGACTTAACACTGCGTAAAATGCTGAAATTATTAATTGAACATCTTGATTATAAATTAGGTGGAAATAATGTTGAAGAAGCAGCCCCTAGTCATATAGGTTTATTATTAGGGCTATGCACTGAATGATTTGAATTCCGTTCTGGTAGTGGTAAATATAGTTATTATGGAAGAATGTGAGCTCATGGATTTTGGCTGAATGTCAGCTGAATCAAGCAGGATATTTCATCCATAATTTAAAATTGCATGTCCTAAAACAATGTCTGTGTTATCTCCTGCTTCCACCCTTGCAAGAATAACGTGGTTATGATCTTACATAAGATAAGGAAATTATTTCAGCCACTACAGAATAACTAATTGCCAATAATACTGTTGTCAGCTGTCCCTGTGTGCAGCAGCACCCTACTGTGCTAAGCACAGTAGACTCACAACACAAAGTTTGCAGTGCATTTGTATGATGACTGGAGGTTTGCAGCTGCTATGAGAAATTTCATCCATAATTCCAGTGATGTTAGATGACCTTATATAGTTTGTTTGGATGCCAGCCTCATTAAGTGGAGAGACAATATCCAGACTTCATGGGTGCAGTTTTTACTCCCCTAGTGTATTTAGCAGGGCCAGGATTTCATTGTAAGAGTCACTCAGTCGGATACCATACAGTTTAATGCTGCCTCATAAGTCATAATTTCTTATCCTCCTGATTTACTTTAGTGTTACGGATTGTATATGTGTTGGATTATTATTTGTGCTTTAGTATATACAACACTGACCTTGGTAGAGTCCCAGACTGGCTGAGCCATTTAGGCACTACCATAATAGATAGGTTAAACAACGGCTGCAATTGTTGTCGTCTATCCAGATAGGCTTGGAGCTCAAGATCTGCTGTTTGACAAATGTGCTGCCTCACCACTGCCACAGCATTGCAAGGGAACCCTATTCATCTTAACAAATATTGCAAAAGCAAAGGCAGATCTGATTTGAGGGAACTGAAAGGTCCATCTATGTTTGTTTGAGGGCTCTGGAGGGTTAGGGGGAAGGTTCATCTTTGAGGTTAAGAGCTTAGCTCTGTCCTGGATTGAAGTAAGCTCTTAAATCTGAACAGCTTTTCCTTGAGGCTGAAGAAATCTGATGAGACCTTCATTATATCAAATTTCAGAACACCCAATTTCTCACTACTTTCTTTCTCTCTTTTTAACTCTAAGCTGTTTCTCCTCCACAGATAAGAAAAAGACCCAGTGGCTGCTAGCAATCCTGGGCTCTAGCCTGGTGGCCTGTTTTAATTTCCTGGCTGTTCTGGTTCATCTCAGTTTTCCAGACTCAGTTCTGTAAGTTGCTTGCTGGGAGCTTGTCACTGGGAAATGAGGGCTTCTTAGACCGGTAAGGGATACTCTGTACCTCTCAGGTTACTCGTTCTATCCTAAACTCCTCTTCTGGACACATTGAGATTTGGGAAGCCTGAGGAAAGTAGGGCTATGCCATATTCTTCTGTGTAGAAATATCATATTGGGAAAATAGCCACCAACATGTACACATAAAAAGTAATTTTTACAGTTCTCACTCCTTCAAACGCAATCTGTATGAAGCAAATAATAGCACTGCTGCCTAGAAGCCTACACTCAGGTAAGAGAATAAGGGAATATTGCTCTAACTTACCTAAAAAAAAAACTGCAAAAAGTCCCAAACAAAAGATATACCTGCACAAGGATCTTTCCTTAGTTCCTATGTGAAATGGTTTAGACAGCTGTGGAAACAAGTACAGATGATACAAATTTTGTTCAAGAACCTTAAGTTTGATGAGCAATCTGACAAATCAGAAAACCTTAACCAGATTTCTGTATAATTCTAGATTCCTGTGTAATTCAGATTCCTGTATAATACTATCAAGGAAAACATTTACCATATAGCGTTCAGTGCTACAAAAGGCACCAGAAGAATGTCAGTGCAGATTGGTTATGGACATCTCACTCACATTGTCTAAGTGGGGATGTCTGGGGTGACACATTTAAGTGGTGTTGCTAGGGGGGACACTATATCAATCAAATCTGTAGAAAATCAGAAGCTGGCTACAGGTGACTACTGGAAAAACCATGAAAAGCACGAGATTATTTTATTCCGAGGCACTGTTTTGCAAACTTTAGGTGGAATTAGAAAATAAATTCACTTGACTGACAAGGGTGGCTTGCCTTGCTACTGCTTTACATCATGGATGGTCAACCTAATGCTATCAAGTCACATGTGTCTTCTCAAGCATGGCTCATTTTCTTGGGCTACAACATCGGACGTTTGAAGTGGCTGTGGGGTTTAACAGCATCCTGAAGTGCTGGCTTTCAAGAAAGATGTGCAAGGAGGTCTGCTGAAGCCAGAAACAGCAGCAGACCAGCTTCATCTTCTCTGAAAATGTGGGACCCAAGGAAAGCTGTTATTCTCACTGCCTACATTCCTGGAGCTTCTCACCTTGGCTATCACAGGCATGTGATATCTGTTCTGATGGTATAGAGTTTTAACTTCCACTTAATGGTTTGGCTATGTTGTCCCAAAATATTGTAATATTCTCCACTAGATTAAGAGAGGCTTGCAGAATGTGCTGAGTGCCAGCTTCTCTTTTTGTGTGTTTGTGTGCTTTTCTTAATGTACAGTTAAATATATTAGCTTTCACCTATTGATCAAACTTTATTCTGGAGTTACAATCTTCTGAAATGCTTGGTTTATGGCTGTTTCTTCTGTTCTCAGTGTTAGATCAATTGACAGATTTGGAGTAGGAAAGAATTCTTCTGAAGTAGAAGTCTGTTCAGTTTTTTTTTTTTTTCTTTTGTTTTTCAATTATTTTTCTTCGATGATATCCAAAATCCAATAGTGAGGTGCTAAGGAATGAGTTCATACAAGAAAGGGAAAAATACGTCAGGACTGGTATGAAATAATTAATCAATTAATAGCTAATGTGTTTGTAGCTCTTCCCTTCTTCCTGACACCACCAATTCTACAGATCTATACCATGATTTTTTTTCTCCTGGCTATGGAGCAGGAAAATACCAATATAACTATCTCCTGATTTTGCATCTGTATCTGGCCATACAATATATTGCTAAGGATGAACAACTGACCTGAGGATTTCTAAGTACTAAATATTTGCTGGTGGAATGCAAGAAGATTTTTTAACCTGTTATTCAGCTTTTTGAATGCAGGTCCTCTGTAGTAATGCAATAAGTGTTCAAAAAATATTTTAGAAAGGTAGCGTTGTACTAAAGGATATCATGGCTTATCCATCTAGTTCCTTCACCAATCTGTATTAGCACTAAGTGCTCCAGAGGAAGATGAAAAAGGACCAAAAATTATTAGAAGCAGTAATTTCCAAGACTGGCATTCTAAAATATGTGGATAAAATGTTCCTCAAATAAGCAGATGTTGATATTTGCCATGAATTTTAATTATTTTAATTATTCCCTCAGTTATTGTTGTTTTTAATATTTAGGACACAAAAATTATAACATAATGACTGGTATTTGTAGTGCATTTTTGTGTTTAAAATCTTTATGAAAATATTGTAGGCTAGGCCATCTAGCTAGGGTTTATCACCTAGCAATGGCTAGCAGCAGGTATTTGTGGAAAGGGTATAAGAAATTAGGACATGCAGCAAGTGTGCCAGCTTTTGGCAAGGGTTTGAATACTTGAAGAGACATAGGCTGCATTCATATTATCAGGTTTAACTTCAAGGAATGACTCCTCCATGTGAAAACTCTTGTTATCTCTATTTTATCCTCAGTATCTTTTATTTTGTAGCATACAGTCCTACACTTGATGTCATAAAAATCAGAAGTAGAAGTAGAAGAATTTCTTCCTTTCTGAGATTTTTTTTTTTTTTATACCAGGTAGAGCTGTTTGTTTTCATTATCAAATTCCGAGCAAAGAAGGAATCTAGGATCTGACAGAAAGCCAAATCTTACATTATGACATAGAATCAAAGCATCTTTGACACTTGAATGATATAGTTTTGATGAGATTTTTTTCTGATTAAAAGACACATACAAGAGTGTTGGGAAAATGCAAAAAGCCACAACCCAGACTTCAGCTAATACGGTGTCTGACCCACTAAGTTAGACATGCTTTTAAACAAAGGAAAAAGGATCCAGATTAAACACTCTGTCAAATAAAAACCAAACACTAAGTATTTTATTAACTCCTCTAAATTTTGTCTATCTAAATATGGGGCAAGAAGTTTAATTTGAGCACCAAGACATCTTCTGTAGTCAGCACAGAAAGGATATCACTTCCAGATGAACAAAAAAAAATTCATTAACAACAAATTCATCAACAAAAAGATATCTGAGATAGGGGCCGAGATCAATCACTCTCTTCCAGTGAATGTTTTTCTCCATTGACTATGGAGAAAATCTAGAATTAGAGATTACATTTGATGCCTAAATTTTAAACAGATAAAATTAAGTGAGATAAGTCTTACTCTACATATCTACCACCCCATCACTTTTCTTCATGGTTGGATTCATTGTTGTTAATGGTTGATTTCACTTTCAGCTCTTATACATTGGCAAATTACTCTTGCTCTCTGCTTTTCTATATTTTAGGGAAATATTTATACTGAGTAAATAAAACATTGCCCAAATTACAGGCAAAAAAAAAAATGTTTTCTGCATTTTTTTTTTACAGGAAAAATTTATTTTCTGCACATTTTTTTTTAAAAGCTTACATAGAACTCACATAATAAATTTAATTTGTCACCTGTTTACTGAATGTTAAAAGAAAAAAAAAAAAAGGAGTGAATTTTTCCTTATAATCTGTTTAAAAAGTGTAGATTTTCTAAGCTTTTCTACTCCTTACTCACAGATATAAACCAGAGTTTGCAAGGATTCACTTTTCAGAGGTTATTTCTGTCCTGAAAAAAAATTGTCTGATTCCTGTAAACAAGAGCCCAGAGTAAATCAACATACAGTTTGTATTTTTGATTTATAGCAATGAACTGTTTTGTGTAAATCAACCAACGATCCTCAAAGAAAGGTGCCCCAAGGCTTTAAGGCAACTGAGACACTGCTCAGAAACTGACTTCAAGTGAAGCAACATAGTTGAAATATCATCTCCCTGGTTTGAGCAAGCTTTTCATTTTTAATTGAAAGTAGAAGCACTGGGCTAGAATATGAAAAGCCTCTCAGTTCTCTGCCAAAGCCCCATGACACCACACATCAACATCTTTTTTCTTATTTCTCAATGAGTTAATTTACAGTTTTGGAGGGAAAATGTATAGCTGGATCTACTCCACTGTGTCCTGACCTAAAATAACCCCTTCTAGCTACCTTTGTCAGTAGTTGAAATCATGCTGCGTCGTTCTTGATTGAGGTTCAACTTCAGCATGTTGTTATGATGTAGGTGGTCATAAGTGAGCAGTGTAGAGGATTACAGAGTAATTGCAAATAGGAATACATATATATATATGTAAAATTATCTTTATTTTATTTTTTTTTCTTCTTGGTGAAATTTTGGGAATTTCTGCTTTCTGAAATATATTTTTTGCTGTTCATAGTTTCTGTAAGACTTCATGCTGTGCAAAATATACCTGCAGCAGAAGAACATCAATGAGGCAGAGAGACAAATGATTTAATCACAGAAATAATTCAGAGCAGGGATATAACCTTGTGCATTTTCCATTTCACCAGCTGAAGGTTATTACATCTCAATTGAGATGAACAAAAGAATCTGTGCTTTGTAAGAATGGACATCTCACCAACTAACTTCCCATTAAGTGTATAAGACAGATGCTAGCAAATGTCACGAGTGAAGTCTTTCCCTAAGCAAGTACAGCCAGAAGAAATCAGGTCAAAAACAACAATCAGAAAACCACTACTTATCCCAGCTTTTGGCAGACCAGCATCCTTTCCCCTGCTTTTGAAAACACCAGCTTGTAATGTACAGCCATGTTTCAATTTCAGGACCTTAAATACAGATCAGCAGAACTATATGTTTGGATGTAGTTTATCTCAAAGCACCAGTCCTTCAAAGACTTTTTAGGATTACTTTCTGGGAAGTATGGAATTGTCTTTCTGACTGAAAATGAATGGTTGTTAGAGCTAATGGCATTACTTTCACATATGTGGTTCATGTGACAAAGATTTGAGCTCTAGCCCTAAAATCCTTAGATGTTTTGTGCAGGAAATCCTGTGTAAAGTAGTAAGGGGTACTTTTCCTTCAACAAAACAAAACAAAACAAAATCTATTACCAATAGTTATAAAAAAATACAACAAATTGGGAAATTTGCCCCTTCAAAAGCAGATTGCACCTTCATAAACAATTACCAAAACCACAGATTTCAGTGGTTACTTTCCCTATGCCAAAAATGGCAGTGGATTCTGAAATCTGTTGTAATAAAGTGAAAGAAAAAGAAACAGGCTTCCTCCAGAAGCTTTTCAAACAGTAAGTGCATTTATTTATCAACCTGCAGTATTGGACATACCTGCTCCCGGTGGACTCACTTAGTACCAAGCATTATTGCTGAACAGAAAGCTTATTTAATCTATTATGGGTCAGAATTTTTATCAAGCTGCTTAATTAGAGTTCTCTCTCGCTCTCTCTTTTTTTTTTTTTGTTAACAGCTTAATGAGGAGTTTCATCACTCCTGCCAAGATGAGTCAGGTGTTTTCAAGCAGATGAGTGTAATGTAAATAAATATGCAACATGATAGATCTTCATTGTATCTTCCATTCAGAAGTGGGGTCAAAAGCTTCATTAGTTCAATCATATTTCAGGAACTGTTTAAAACTTTTTGTAAGGGCGTAATGTCACACATATTCTTTTTTTAGCTGTAGCGTCCTAAAAGTTAAATTAGGTGTTTAATGAAAATTAGTCAGCTAGGCTCCCCATAAAACATTCAGATCACTTTATATGAAACAAATCCCATTTCTGTAGTCTCTTTCACCAGGGAACTACTGCCACATAACATTTTAATTGAAATTATTTGGTATCAAATGGGAGAGGGAAATGGGAATAGCATCTTGGTTATTCGAAACAGTGACCTCATTTGTTACATGGAAAATATTACTTTATGAAAATATACGAAGAAATAATAGGAATACTGTACAAGTAAACAAGTAAGTCAGCAAGTTTCAAAAAATGGCTCTCCTAATTTAAAAAATAACAATAATCCTGACGCAGCTGTCTAGCATGAAGAGTTTCCACCTAAATGATGGAAGTCTGAAAAATAATAGTAACAGAAGAGGATCTAATTTAATGGAAAGTGTCAAATGACTGTGACTATTACTTGCAGCACAGTTTATGCCTCTGATATGTCCTGAATCTGATGAAGTCCCTGTGGCTCTGGATGGGATGTCCTCCTGCCAAGCAAGGCCAGTAACAGGACCAGCACTGTACAGATCATTTTACTTGAAACCCCAGAAGATGTAAATCCGTAGAGGTCTATTGACTCTAGTCATGCTACTCCATTGTATGCTCATCAAGAATCTGGTCCTGGGGAGTTTTTTTTCAACTACAAACACAGGAGTCATCGGACAAGCTCGTGCTTTCAGTTAAGTCAGTGCAAATTTTATTATTGACTTCAACACCATCAGCATTTTAATGACAGGTATTTCATAAGATCACTCAAAACCAGAGTTTCCCATTAACAGAAATATTTGAGTGAACAAAGATACTAGAGTGAACAAAGATACTAGAGTGAACAGACTTTGCAAGATCATTCTCTAAAGTATCCTAATTAAAACATCATATGTCCTAACAGAATATGGACCAATTACAAGTTTAATGTTTGGAAACAAAATAAAAAAGTCTAAATATTTCTTAGAATATACTATTAAGGTAATAGTAGTAAAACTTCCTGATGAAACAACCGAGGAATCTAAAAAAAGAAAAAAGGCTGCATTATCCACATTTGATTTTACAGACTATCTGTAAAAGGACAAGATACTTCCTGGGAAGGCAAAGTAAGTCTCAAATTTACATCACTGTTTTGCTTTTTCTTCTGGAGAGTACTGAGATAAAAGGCAGCTGAGAAAGGAAAGGGAAACTATGTAGGTGAAAAACATGCAGTCTCTTACAGGCAATCAGATTGTGTTTATAGGGCTTTCTTTCTGTAGCTGGAAAAATATTGAGCTAAACCCCTAACCTTATTGAAACAGAGTCAAGAGATTATGAATACAATCTCTAAGGAATCAACAAGCATACATGGGATTTCTGTTTGAACAATGATCTAATCTGTGCTTTTATTACATATTATTGGTAAAATCCTGGTCGTGCCGAAGTCATTGATAAAACAATATTATTTTGCTCCACTTTAAATATATTTCCTTTTCAAAATACACATGATCATCCTAGTGTTCTGAAGATGATAGATTTTATTTATATGATATAAATTATACCTAGATATAGACTAAATTAGTAGAAGTAAGATGTGCCTCATTTATTTTTGCTGATTGTGTAATAGAAAACCAGAGAAAAACAGTACGCATCTTATTTGGGAGATAATTGTGATGTTCTCCTTAGGTAGAGCAGCACTTCATGAAGAATGCCACTGAACTATCTGCAAATCAACATAATGTAATAAGGCAAGATATTTTTTTTTGTCTTTACATCATTTATTTTATATATTTATATTACCAAAAAGTTATAGCAGAAGACTAAAACCTTAACATCTGGAGTGAACAGACAGACTGACCCCAAGATGCCCTATTCTGAGGGACACAAAAAAAAATTTCAAATTTCCAATAAGATGCAAAAATAGTTTGAAAATCTCTGAAATAGATAGATCTGACTGTCCATCTTTCTGTCAATCCGTTTCTCTCCTATAAAGACAAAATTTCTCAGTGTAGGCAGAATTCCTTTGGTTTGCCAATTCGTTACTCTGGCATATTTTGAAATGTCAAACAGATATTTACTTCCCAGTTGTGTGCGTGCTTGTAGGTGCTTAGGAATACATGCTTTAAATTTCAGGATGCATTTATATCCATTGATCAAATTACGTCTTACCAGTAGCTGTGTTCTTTCACAGAGATTAAAATATCATTATGTATTCAAATTATAAGGCAATTCGAAGTCTTTTTGAGATGAACAGGTCTATAAGAATGCAAGAGAATCTCAGACCACTGATCAGTCATGACATGGTATTTAAAGTCACCATCCTTATGACAACTGCCTGTAAAAATAACACAGGTCACATCAGTGTCTTCAGTAGGCAGTGACTTTGTTTACTTCGTTTCAGGTGCCAGGGTGGATCCAGTCCAGCCCAGGAAGAATGAACTGGCATAGATGGAATGACAGACATTAGGCACAAGTACTTTTTATATCAAGCCTTTGGCAAGTTACTTGTTGGAAAAATCTGTTCTCATGAACCCAATCCAAAATCTGCAAGTTGTGCTACTAAGGCATATAATAACTTCCACTATCCAGGGATATGTTAATACATAACATCCTGGGATATGCCAAACCATTGCCAGGGTAATGGCTCATTCCAGATGCCAGTCAAGGTCCTTTTTGACAGCCTTAGGACATTTCAGTAAAAAAAAAAAAGCAGTTTTGACTGGTTTGTTCAGGGCATAAGATTTTGGGTTTCTTTTTCCCCATCAGAAACTGTAAATAAACTTTGACTGAAAAGAGGATGTAATGTTGTACAATTGCCCTTATTCACTATGACTAAAAATTATGCATTTACTGTTCTGGATTTGGGTGGGTTTTTGTTGTTTGGTTTGTTTTGGTTTGTTTTTTTTTAAATGACCCCACATGTTGCATCTAACACAAAAACCTCTTCTTTCCATTACTTACAGGCCATGGACAGAGAACAAAAATAAGAAACAAAAGCATAATGGAAAAACTCAGAAGAAAAGTTAGAAATGAGGCTTTATAGTTTATTTAGTTTCAGAACACCAAAGTAAAAAAATTAATACACATGGAAACAAGAGATCAAATATGATCAGCTGCCACACATAGACAATTGTCGTAGTTCAGCCCCGATCCGGACCAGACTACGCAGTCTCTCTCTCACTCCCCCCACCCTCCGAGAGAACAGGGGGGAGATGATATAAGAAAAACGGCTCAAGGTTTCAGATAAGGACAGGGAGAAATCCTTAAAGTTACCATCACGGGCAAAAACAGACTCGACTTGGGGAAAGCTATTAATTTATTACTACAACTAGAAGGATAATGAGACAGAGAAACAAGATAAACCTCCTCTACCCCTCCCTCTTCCCAAGCTTAACATTATCTCCGCTACCTTCCCCTCCCGAGTGGCACAGGGGAGAAGAGGGAATGAGGGTTGCAGTCAGTTCATCACACGTTGTTTTACGCCGCTGCTTCACAGTTGGGGAAAGAACGCCTCACATCCCTCCCTTGCTCCAGTGTGGGGTCCCACCCATACGCCACAGTCCTTCATTAAACTGCTCCGGCGTAGGTTATCTCTTCCACGGAGTGCAGTCTCTCCAGAACGGCTGTCCCAGCGGGCCCTCCACGGGCCACAGCAACATACAGGCATCCACCTCCCCCGGTGCGGGGTCCTTCACGGGCTCCAAGTGGATCTCTGCTCCTCCGTGGACCTCCATGGGCTGCAGGGGGACAACCTGCTCCACCATGGTCATCACCACAGGCTGCAGGGGAATGTTGGCCAGGAACCGCATTACTCCTCCCCCTCCTTTTTCACTGACCTTGGTGTTTGCAGCTGTTTCTCTCACAAGTTCATTCTTCACAACAGGCTGGCAGAAGCCTCTCAGGATCTCTTCACGTTATTCATCCCATCTTCTCTCCACCTCTTGCAGCCGGACCGGGCTGAGTTGGGCCCAGTCGGCCGCCTGGCGAGAGGCCAGAGGGTGAAGCCTGCGAGGCCCCTGAGGCCTGCGCCTCCCCATCTGCACCTCTGCCCCCGCTCAGCTTCTTCACATCTTCTCTTCTCTTTTTTTTTTGTTTTTTCCTCTTCTTAAATACGTTATCACAGAGGCGTTATCACGGGACATTCTGCTCCCAATCGGCTCGGCCTTGGCCAGCAGCAGGTCCGCCCTAGGCCCGGCCGAGTCCACTGAACAAAGGGGAGCGACTTCTAGCAATTTCCTACAGAAGCTGCCACCTTAGGCCCTCCTCACTAAACAAAACCACAACAACAATTTTCAATGAAATCTTAAAGTTAGTGCAATGCTGTATTCACAAACTATTAGGCAGTTCTCAATTATCAGACTATGTACCAGATAAATTACTTAACGTATGCCTAAAGCTACAAGGAGTTTAATTTCTAATGGTAAAACCTCGTATTGGTAACACTAACAACTATAATTGTGGCTTTTTATTCATTTATTTGTTTGTTTAACAAAAAAAAAAGGTAAAAAAGTACAAGAACTAAATGTCATGGGAATTAAAAGAAAAATCAAGGAATTGCACACTTTTAAGGGAAAACTGATTACAAAATATTCCACATGTACTTTTGCATGGAATTCACTCATAGCTGTGAGAACCATAGACAAGAAGAGAAATGTGGTCCTCCAGAACCACACAACTGGTAAAAGTTCATTCAGGTTCAAACAGAAATTTATGGAAAAGAAGAAAGCGTAACTATGAAACTCAAAGCTACTGTAGGAAGTTTAACCAGTACATTAACTAGTAATTACCCTTAATTAAATGTAATTAATATCACTTAATATTCATCAGATAATAGTAAGTATTTGAGTAATATTAATATTACTTCATATTAATTAAGATGAATTATTAACAATTGGAATAGCTTACAAGAATGCTAAGGTGATTTCTTCATTATTTAAAGACTTTATGTCAAAACTGCATATTTTCCTGAAGCACATAATAGTTCTGGGCTGCTCTGAGCTGCCTGTAGGATCCCTCTCTTATGACTTATCTGACATAAATATTGTATCAGAAGCTGCATACTTAGCTAAGATAACTACCTACAAATAAGTTAGTTAACTTTGTGAACATATTAGCTTGCATTTTGAAAGCATGTGGTCTATCAAAACTGAGAAGTCACCTTTTTTTTCAAGTCTAATTAAACTGATTGCAGGGACAGACTAATGAGTCTGGGATTAGGTTACTGCTTCTGAGTAATGTACTCTATAAAAAATCAATTTGCCTCACAATCAGCAGTGCCTTTTATACATACCTTAAATATACATTTCTCAAGAAATGCAACTTTGTGTGTCTGCATAATGCAAACAAGGACCTTAGGCAGTGAATTGTTGAACAACTTTCACCAGGAGATCTAGGAAGAAGCAAGGACTAGAACACCTTCTGCAAGTTTGACACTAGCACCTCACTCCTTGGTCATTTTTCTTCTCCCTAATTTGTTTGGATTGGCACAAAAGTCTGTAGGAGAAACTCTATTGCCCACGTGGTATGAGGCTTCAGACTAGATGGCCTTTTTGTCCTTGACAGCCAGGAATGTCAAAGGAGCTATGAAAATGCAATAAAGGCTTAATATCAGAGCTCGTGTTTATAGGTTTTACACTCATACTTTCACTAAAAGGTGAAAAAATAATGTTAAAAAAATCAAGTGATCATGCAAAGAAAAGTTCCTCAGATCAGTCTATTGACCTTGTACTTGCTTCTTGTTCGTTCCCCACATTATACAATGAATTCTTACGTATATCTCTGGGAAATAGAAGTCTTCACAAAGATACAGCGTGAAGGAGAAACACTTAATGGGCCACATTACAGCAAACTCTATCGATCTGCTTTCTTTTACTTGTAGGCATGATTGAGGGCTGAAGTAATTGAATTTTCTTCTTGGAGTCTGACATTTTATTTTCCAAATTTTTTTTTTTCTTTGTTCTCAAGACATGCTAAACAAACAGAGCTGACACTAAAGCAGGGACAGGCCAGACAAAGAGAGCATTCTGAGCAAGGAGACCTGATTTCCTACCATTTTCCATACTGCTAATTTGGACTGCACCAAAATCCTCTTGGGTCATTATCTCGAGGTGGCAAATGGAGAAAACAGTGATTACTTTAACTTGGAATTTAATCCTGATGATCACATCACTCCCACTCAATTTCCATAAACACTAAAGAGCCAAATTTTCACTTAAGTTAAACCTTACTATAGTAAATGTAGACATCCAGCAGAAATTATAAAACCACATTTTTCTATGACCGTCCAGAAGTCACTTATCGTCCTGTTACAAAGACATTAGCCAGAAATCCTAGACAGTTTAATGAAGTCATTTTGGAAAATCATAATATCTCAGAGTGTCCTACTGTCCTTGTAGTCCCTTGTCAGAGGACATGATTGAAGGTCCAGAGATAGGTCAGTTATTACCTTATCAAAAATCCCTTTTATCGCTGCTTAGGATTTATAATCAACCAAGAGATGTGCAGCTGTCAGGATGTGGCCAGGAACACACGCAATGCGGGGCTGGGCAGAATACAAATGTTTATATAAGATCAATCAGATGATATTTATAAGATCAATCAGGTGATTTGTCCTTGCAGTTGGCTATTCTACAGCCTTTGATGATCCTACCAAGTCCTTCTTGATTTATTTCTTTTTCTTGCTCTATCCTTCCTCTAAAGCAGATTTTAGGACCTGAGACACAAAATCCATGGTATTACTTACATATTAAAGGGTCTACAGAATCAGTCCCCAAAGAATGAATAATTGAAATAACTGTGAATAATTAATACATCTTATTTCTTCCTTCTCTCTGCCACTCTTTTTCTCTTCACTCTTTTTATTTCCTTCCCTTTTCTTCCTCATTTCTTCCTATTATGATGGAATGAAATGGAAATTACTTAGATAAAACTTAGATAAAGAAAGTAGGTTTGTGTGTTGGATGCTTCGTTTTGTTTTGTTTCTGGAGTTTCATTCACTCCAACACAAGCCTCTAGTCGTATGATACCCTCAGGTCTGACGGTGAAGTGTGTTTGAAACAATATAGGAGAAAATATTTGTTAAATTTTTGCTGCAGTAATATTGTCAAAGTGATCACACATGGCCATGCTAAAGAAGGGTGTATTATTGTTTGGATTACCTTCTTGCATTCTCATTGAAACTGATTCTCTAGTACAAAAGGGATTTCCATTAAATTCATAACATTGTTGTTATTACCCTGGATTAATGATTTACTGATAGAGGAACCAGAGGACAGGGGCAGATGTTTTCAAGGAGAAATGTGGGTCCTTGCAACAGACTGAAGGAAAAGAATCTGATTGCAGGAGTTCTTTATTTCACTTTTTATTTCAGTACATAAACATGAATAATTTCCTTGGTAGAACAAATAAAAGGGTACTTTTTTTTTTTGGCCAAATACCAATTAGTTTAAAAATATCTTCTATCTTTCTGAGGAATATATTCACAATCAGATGTCGTTCTCGATTGGTTTGCCTCAGTGAACATTAAAAAAAAAAAAAAATATTGCATATCCAGTCACTTTTGTATCGAATTTATTAAATTTTGTCATTAGACAAAGAAGGAAGAAAAGTATAATTTAACTTCTCTAGTATATCCCAATAGTCAAATTGTGCAGAGGAACCTTAAAAGAGAAACCAATTTGTTTGGCCAACAATTCTATATTACTCTACCTCTCACTGAACACACCAAAAAGCTACACTATTTCATAGAGTATTACAAATGAACTGTTTTATACACAGGCTTTACTATATTGGGAAATATATTTATAGACCCTATTTCTTCTGTGACTTGCAGCCCACTTAGCTCTTTTGAGCTTAACAGGACAAATTCTGTATCTCCTTTAAATGCCTTGAAATCAAAGTAATTTTGTTTTCATGATGCAATAACTCTACTGTGTTGTCTCACCTTAACTTAAACAATTTCCGAGAAGCTCTTTTTCATCCTTTCTTACTGTCGAACTGACCTCACAATAATAACAGAATAGTTTCCCACAAGATAACTTTGCTGTTCTCTTTCTTAGGCACCCTGACAGTATTTCATTCTTCTGCTTCCTCACTTTTAAATCTGCAGGTACTCTATCAAACCCCATTCAAATGTATCTCTAATTTTACTCTGAATTCCTTACAGAAAGTTGGTACAAAACCAAACATAGCTAAACTTCCTGCAGAAATAGCTATAGAAAGTGAACACATTTCAGGAAATGAAGATTTTTTTTTTTTTTTCAGCAAAAAGGTGCATATCTTTGATAGCATGTCTTCTCACTCTTTTTATTTTCCTTTTTTTTTTAAAAAAAAAATCCAGATTTTAGTACTGTATTTATTATCTTGTATCTGTTATATTGTGTATAATAATATAAAATTTAGATTTTGAAACACTCCTAACCCAGGAGATCACAAAATCAATACGATTTAAAGTTAAACTCACACGTAAGTGCTTTCATGATTTAGCATCATGCTAGGGTAATGGTATGGATTGCATTTTTAACATTTCCACAGGTAAATGGCACAGAGGGGTGTACTACAGGATATTAGATAGATTGAAATCAGAAACAGTTTCCTTTTCATTTTGGTGTAAAAACTTATGACAATATTGAAAATGAAATTTTATCCTCTTTATTTATTTAATCCAAAAGCTAATAAGGGAACTAATTTCCTAAAATAATAAGACTGCAAATAGATAAATTCTTTTAGTCAGCCAGCTGATCTCTCTCAAGTGGAGGATGGGCATGCTTTAGAGATGGTCCCGATACGAAGCTTTGTTAGTATGGTGAGCCTTCTCTATCAGTCTCCAGATTTATGAACCTCACTTTGTTAGTTAAAGAGCATGTGTATGCACAAGGGCAATAGCATGACATTGATTTCTTTAGGAGCTCCTCTTGAAAATCAATGGAAAACTGTGTTTAAAAATTGAAGGCATGTTGTGGCACTAGAATGCAATATCTTACGACCTGATCCAAAAGACCCTTAGGTTAAGTTTCATCATCTAGAGTTTAGACATCCAGCCAAACTATCTATTTTGCCTTTTCTTTGTGATCAATGTAGAGAAATAGGTAACATTTCTTTTACCTGAAATGTGATTTTTCCTTTGCAACCAGAATGAGACTAGTTAGGGAAACATTCAGTTAACCATTTCCTCTGGTCGTATGTAAATATTTCATTCTGTAAGTTGTTCTTTTTTTTTTCCTCAGCTTCTCAGCAAGTACTTGAATCTTTACAATTTCCAAATTCCTTCCTGTTTGCCACAGCTTCCTATTAAAATGTTTTTGTACCTTGCAACCAATGCCAACATAAGCAATAAGTACTAATGAAGCATATAATGAATCAAAATCTGTCCTAAGAATTGTCTCTTGATAAAGCAAAGATAATTTCCCATGTTTAGTACCATCTAATATACAGGAGAAATTCAGACACAGAACTCTCTTGTAATATTTTTTAATATTTCTAGTGCTTCCTTGTCTTATATGAAACTGCATTGAGAAATAAGCACTCAAGTCACACAGTGGTCCTTTGTATTTGACTCATGTCCAATACTATACAAATAGTTCCCTGCTTCTCTGCCTTTTTTTCTGGAAGGCATTTTTTTAAAGCCACCAATAAAAATCCAGTGTGTAAAAAAGCCTTTCAACAGCATGCACTTCCTGTGCCACAGAAAAAAAAAAAAAAATAATAACCATTTAGTGAGACCAGAAATCCAAAGGTTGATATTCGTATATTTATTTTGTCAAATTTTAGATACACTTTTCAGGTGGGGTCAAGAAATTGACTGGCTTGGATAAGAAGGTAAAAAGATGCAGCAGTTGTACCAATCATCTCTTGGACTATAGTAAAATGTGTGACTATTTTAGTGGAGATTAACAGATTTGAAAGCATGCTTAGAAATGCCAATTGCAACTACAGTAATATTCTAATTGTTACATTGTTAATGCTGAAATAGTCTCTACAAACTCCAACCAGAATTTCAGCCCTGATATGTTAGCTTTAGTAGATACATATAGCAGAAGAGAGTTTCTGCCCTTAAAAGCTTATAATCTAAGTAGACAAGCAAACAAAGTCTGGAGGGATGGAACAGACACACAAAGAGATGAAGGGTGAAATCCTAGTTGTAATAAAAGAAATGGAAGTTTCACTACAGCCTTAAATGACGCTAGGATTTCAAACTAACTAGTTTTCCAAAGACACACAGGAAACCTATGCTGGAGCTCAGAAATCAACTTCGATCTCTACTAGATCCTCTTCTTGGATTTAACAGAAATCTTTTCTACAAAACAATATAATTTTACACATAAGTTAGCAGGACTTTTTAACTTCTGAACTAAGTACACTAGGTAATTTTCTTGATATGACATAAAAATTAAAATACAATAAATAATAATTATACAGAAAAAAAAAGGCAAAGTTACATAGAAGCTAGATTTTCAGCTTCAGAAATATATTTAAAGATCTTCATCCCATACATATTCACTGAGTCAGAGACTCCTAAGTGCCTGTATCATTGAAATGAGAAGGGACTTGGGCATTTTTTATCCCTATCAAAAGGAAAACCAAAATCCCTTTCTTTCACTCCTTCAGCTCTTTAAATGTGATAGGAAGAGGACAGAATTCAGGAGTGTCCCTTTAAATTTCCATTGATGCCTCCATGTAACTCTTCTCCCGGGTTTTAGTGCCATATTGTAATGTTAAAGTGTAAAACTCTGCATCTGCTGAGGCATTTGGCTGGAAAAGCAAGTATGTCAACGGCTGTCCCTAGCTGCCATCACACATATGGATTTTCTGTGTTCAGCTCTGCCATCTGGTAGTTAGACCTAAATTCCCTCCTCATTGAATAAAGACTACCTACCATATCATACTTTGTTCTATATGCTATCCCTTTTTATAGCCCTGTTTTATGAAATTTTATATGGCATATGTGTGTCCCATATGTGTAAAAATGTTGAAAGCATTCAGAAATATTGAGAAAACACTTTGTCTCTGGATATACTGCAGCCAAACACGCACACATATGTGTATGTGTACATGCATGCATGTGTGCGCGTGCACACACACACGCACACACACACAAACAGAGCTACCTTCGCCAAGGGAAGAGCAATAAGAAATTCTGCTTGAAAACACAATGCTGCAAATGTAATTTCTACTGCTGTTGATTAGACCTTGGAAATGAACAAAACAATCTGTAAACAGAAACTAGTACCATTTGAGAAGGACCACCTAAGTGTAATGAGGATGTGAGATAATGTCCCTTCTAGTCTGTTTTCCCTGTTTGTGACATCTTTGCTAGCAGCTTAATCTGGCAACATTTTCTTCCCTCATTACTATTTTGTTACAGGAATAAAGCACTGGGATTTTATGGCTTCCTACTAGAGCAGGTATGGCTGGGTTGGTTTGACTTTTTAAATCCTTAAAGTCTTAGCCATCTTTTCTTCTCCTTGCCAGCCTCTGCTTATGTCTTCCACTTGCATCAGTTTTTAGGATTAATTGCTCATTTAGTGAAAAATATGTATTATCGAAAAGTTCGAAATCTTGGAGTCACAAATACCTGAGAAGAGTTGGAGCTCTATTGATTTAAAGAGCAAAGACTAGAGCAAGACTGTTTTGCTCCAAGAACCAAAAAGTGGATGAGATTAACTCAGATCTCTGCTGGTGCCAGGACTCATGTACTGCTAGGATTAATACTGTCAATTTTTCTTTGAAACGTTTTAAGAATTGTGCTGATTACTAGCAACAACTTCCTTTCAAATATACGAATCATCTATGGAGTCAGTCTGGATTACCCCTGAGTCACCAAGGTAGAGATGTGGCTGATGGCAAGGTTTGGTGAGAATGTATAGAAAAGTGAGTAACAGTATCTGTCAATGTCGCAAAAGCCTTCAAATTTGAGCAACTTATGTCTGTTTAAAACAAATTTTCCATTGGTTCTAACATTTTTGAGGAAAGACATTAGTCCAGGATAGTTACTGTATCTTAGAAAATAAATTAAGATTTTAGCTAGCTCATCAGTGCAACACGTTTGCCACACTTTTCCATTTCAGTGAATGTAGGCTAGGATGGACATAAACCATCATTATGCGACCATGGATTTGGAAAAACTTGTGGATATGTATCAAGGTGTCTTAAAATTCCATGACATAACTAGATTCTTACTGTCCCCTCCATAACCCTAGTTATTTCTTATAGACCTGAGCTTTTGTTCTGACTTTGGTTTGATTTCAGCCCGTCTAACTTCAGACACTTAATTAAGACCCATAAATGATGTGGTTTTGGCCTTGCAGAGAGATGTAAAGCGTGAGTCAAATCCCTAACCACAGGTGTCTAGGTCATCTTTGATGACTACAACGTACTTGAGACATTCATATAATTCTGGCACATGTGCAGTGAAGCACCTTCTGAAGTGCCAGGCAAGATAAGCCCGGAAATCTTAAAGGACACAAAATGTCTCTGTTTAGGCACCTGAATCTCACTCTTCTTTTGCCTACAGGAGGTGATTCAGCCTTTCTAAGGCCTAAGCCACAACAGCATATTTTATTGTTCTGTGACCAGAAAAAAACTAACAATACGAGGAGAAATTAATCATCATAGCTTCTGAGCAAAATGTAAATAGACTTTTAACCATAATATCTTATTGGTTGTGGAAACTTTATAGTGTTTTTCTAGACATGTTAAGTTACTCGAGATACTAACACACAATTGGCCAATATGACTCAGGATTTGTGGGAGACTCATGCTTCTCTGGAAATGAAGCTGGAAAACAGCTAGGATCTTAGGGAATCTCAAATGGCACTAAACAGTAAACAGCCGAATCTCATCTCATGAAAATGTTGATGGAAGTAGGCACCTTCAGAAGGCCATCCATTTGACCTGTCTGATGCTTATTTCAGGAAGAAAGAAATCATATTCTGAAAGTATTTTATCATTTCCATAGACATCAGGTGGATAGTGCATCCTAAAGTTAAAACTGTGGAATCTGGTGATATGAATCTGATTCTATTATTAGGTTAACCTTGAACAACTGTGAGATACAGGAACAAACAAATAAAAACCAAACAAAGACCTAGCCAGATGTCAAGAAAATATGTCTCAGCTGCGAGCTCTAATGAAGTAAGTACAGATGTCCCAAAAGAAATGATGGAAGTAATTAAGCTTTAAAAAAAAAAGGATGCGTTAAGGCCTTTGAAGGTATAATGCAAGGGAAAATCATGTGTTGGTGTGAATGAGACAGAAGAATGGCTTTATATATCTTTTTACTCTATCCTGTTTCCCTTTTTTATTATAGCTTTTTTTCCCCCTTTCTTTTTTACTCACCCCCCTACGCACGTTGTTTGATCTCTTACATCACATACATGGCTCTTCATTGCTTTCCTTATTTGCATTTATTTATCTTCTGGTGACTGCATCACTACACAATGAAACAAAATTATTGAACCTTGAAACAGTTCTAGATTGCGAAGATGACACCATAGTAAATTCAGATTTGAAATAAAACCTAATCAAATATTATGAGAGGATATGTATCAAATCAACCTCCCAAGAGTGTTTGCATTATAAACTTAATTTTTCAAGACTATGTTTGCATTATAAACGCCCAGCCAAGTTCACCTCCAGTGCAACTTGTACCAAAGTCAACTGAGTTACATTAAGAATTAACTGGAGCTTATTTATCCATTACAGTATAGTTTAATTTATCTATTATCTTTATCTTTTGTAATGTTAGAGATAGTGAAAAGCTGTGGATAAGCTATGTTTGTAGTATTAGATGAAACCAAATATTGAAACTTTATCTAATTTCTTATTTAAATATTAAACAAACAAAAAAAATGTGAATTACATGTAGAAATTTTGGAGGCATTTCTGGTTTTGGGCTTTTTCCCACTAAATGCAGTCAATCAATCCATCCATTGCTGAGCAGAATATAAGCTGAAAATGTGCATCTAATCTTATGGATAATTAAGAACTGAGGTCATAGGGAAAATCGAAAAATTGAATTATGTATTCCTCATCCTCAGTAACTGTTTTAACTAAAGATAGTGAAACTTTAACTTTGTTCCTCAATTTACGCTTCTTACCAGCTTCTTCCATTTTACGGAACTTGTGAATTCTGTTTTATGGACTCCAGCTCATCACAATTAGTTGGGAGAATGCTGGTATAGGCTGTGTACAAGGATAAAGGGGAAAAGCACTCAAAAAGGCTAGCAAATCTTTGCAACCTTGCCAACAGCAACTGAAGTAGCTGACACAGAAAGAAGAATAGCCTTGGAAACTTGCATTCTAACCTTTTATCAGTTAAATGCCATTATGATTTCAAATAAAACTGTCGGTCTTCCTGAGAAAGCACTCAATTACCTGTTTTGACCTCATAACTGACCCTGGTTTGAACAAGGGGTTGTACTACATGATCTCCTGATGTTCCTTCCAACCTAAATTATCCTATGACCCTGTATCATCTTGTGATACAACAACATGCACACCAAAATCCTAATATGGTCAGTGGCTGTAAGACACATGTATGTACCACAGAGACCCAAAAGGAAAGGAACTCTATGCATGAGGTGTAAGTGCGGTCCTTGGGATGCCAGCACAACATTGTAGCATGGGGCTGGAACTGACCCACAGCAGTTCCTAATGGAACCTCATCATCCACACGTGAATCTTCTCGCTCTTGGCTGGCTGTGATTCAGATTACCTCGCAGCCCTTGTCACTTGCTGTTGATAATGTGGTGTACGTGTAGGTACTGCAGTTGAATCGCGTGGGAGCTGTAGTTGCCACTTCTAGTACTGGTGGCTGTTCTTCTCCCTCCTTTGCCTCCTCAAAACCTTGTATGACACAGACAAGTCGTATCTGCTTTACTTATTTTATGAGCTGAGAAGTAAAATTGATAAGAATATTATCAGAGACAGAATATCCTTCAAGAGTCTGCCGTAGAAAAGCTCCTCTGACTGTGACCTTCAGTTGGTGAAAAGGATCTCAGCAGAAAAGTGGAACTTCTCTCTCAAGAGGAACAAGACCTGAGTCTTGGACAAGCACAGGAAAGAAGAATGAAGAACTGCAGTGGAAAGCAGGACCTGGAACAATGGTTCGTTGTTTCCATATTTTCTGAAGCACTTCTCCCCCTTTTCCATCTGGGGCTCTACACACATCCAAATTCCTTCACAAATGCTACTGAACTTTATGAACTTGTAAGTGCAGCAAGAGGAGACATTTCCCAACTGTTCCGTGCCCCCAGCAGTGCACTGCCCAGACAGCCGCCTGCTTTGTCCACACTTACACACTGAGCTTTGACTCACAGATAAAATGCTTGCAAGTGTTCAGCATGCTAGTAAATAATACCCTGTTTTTGCTGGGCTGTCATTTCTCATCCTTAATTATAGCAGCAGCAAGCCAACTTCCAACATATTTTGAGTTGCTTGGACAAATAATGGATATAACCTAAAAGAAGTAGTTTGAACATACAGAAACACACAAATCCTTCACAGTTGTCTTTATATATTGTATGTTTATAAATAGTAGAGGTAAATAGTAGGCTGGAGTATGTTTCAGCATTCAGGCTTTTAAAATGCTTGTATAGCCATTTACACACTTCTTGTAGACAGCCAGTCCTAAAAAATTGCAAGATGAAGATTTAAGTAGTCACTGCCTCTCTAAGCAAACGCAGGATGCCAAGGACTCACTTCAGAGGAGAAAAGGGCATTGTCGAGAGTGAATCACTTGTGAATCATCGCTGTGAACTTTTCCAGGAATGCCAGCTCGGTCATTGCAATGTGAACTTCAGAGCATAGATTTTTATATGCATAGGACTATCATAAATAAATCATAGGAAAATGTAATGAGAAAATATGTAGCACCATGTAAAGCAAATGTATATACAGAACATCAACAGAACTTAATAATTCAATTCAGTGAAGGTCTATGTAAGGAAAAGCCAATGATTCATGTGCTCTGTACTATGGGACTTGAAGAATCATGTGAGTTTATTGCACATTAATACACTAGTCAAATTCAAACGCACATGTCGTTGATTAACAGCACTTCAGGTTCCAGATAAATAAATAAGTAAATACAGGACATTATCTGGTTGTTATTAGGATGAGAGATGCCCTGAGATCAAGAGTAGGTGTAGATATTCCAGCCATCTCAAGGTCTTACTGAAATTAGCATGACAAACATGGGCTGACGTTCCTGGATTCGAAGGCTGCAGGGATTCTTGAGTCCTGCACTGAAGCAGGACTAGGGTTATAGTGGGTTATAACAGTGGGTTATATTTCCAATATTAAGAGTGACTTCTTTAACCAAGTCTTAGAGACCGAATTTTCAGGATTCTTTATCTACAGCCAGGTTTTCAGAAAGAACTTAGCCTCCAGTCTGTGCAAAGCTGAACTTCTATGAAAATTTGCTGTAGTCATGTGAAGTATGCATTTTTTTTTACTTTAAATATAACCCTGTGAAGAGCACTCTGATTCAACTGTTATGGGAAAGGAGAGAAAACTCCTACCTCCTCTATTTATTTCTAGCCAATTTAGACTAAACTTTTGTTCAGGGAGTACTACGTGACTGAGTGTAGTGCAACAGCACAAGTCTCTTCTGAGAAACTGCCTGTTTAAAAGCAGAATAAATCCAAAAAGGCAACAAGTAAATAAAGTCTTCTCTCAAGCCTATTGTTGAGACCCAGAGACAAATTCGCAGCTGATAATAATTCCTATCAAATTTGAAGAACAAACTGTTCTGCTACTGATGAAAACCAAATGTACTGAAATCAATATGACAAAACCGGTATCACATAATTCTCTACCAATCTGTGTCCTTTGACATGAAAAGATCTCTCTTTTCCTTATTGTGGATGAAAAAAAAAAGATCAGTGACATTTCGTAAGTTATTCCTAGGCCACACAATGAACCAAATGCACTGTTAGGGATATAGAAAAAGCATTTTTTGTTAGCATTATTGGTACATTTAAATTGGTGCTTCCACTTCTACAATTACGTGATAACAAAGTGTTAACTTTGAAATATATTAAAGGCAAGATTATGTTGCCTGAACAATGGCCTCTACTGAGATGACCTATGAAGTCTGAGGCATCAAAATGGGAATGACAAAATATGACATACAATTTATATGAAATCTAAAGTCTTCCCAAGTGTTGCCTGGAGACCTAGCCACTAGTAATCTCTCCAGACACTGAAAATAGGACTAATATGAGAAGGAGTATGTAAGGCAAGCAATAAACATGAGTCAACCTCTGATTTGATTGTTCAGTCTTTATCTAACTTAAAAAAAAAAAAAAAAGTGGGAAATAGCTTGGGGATGCTATTTCAGAGGGGTTTTTTTTGTTGTTTTGGGGTTTTTTTTTGTGTGATATTCTACTTTACTATCTGTATTTTCACATACACCTACTTCAACTTTTCTCTGCGTCATACGTCTAGCAGAAGACCCTTGTGCAAGGACAGAATAAAAGAGGAAAAAAAATTATCTCTGGGAGACAACAGGGAAATAAGGTCTAACTCTGAATAATCTGAACCTGTCTGTTTGTCTGTCAGTTAACCAATAATTTGTCTGTCTGTCTAGCTGTCTTTGAAAACCGTCACTTGTATTAAAAAAAAAATCCAAATGTAGACCTACTTCAGCAGTAGGTTTGTCTTCAAAGGCAAGCAGAATCCTTTCAACTTTGGAGCTAAAAGTAACCCCTAATTGCAATTAAGTGCTTTAACAGTATCAGACAGTTTTAGAAAGCATTGGAACAGTATTTTGAAGTATTTTATGCCTCGTATCTTGAAAGAAAATAAAATCCTATTTAACTTCAGAGCCTACTAAGGATCTGAATGTGCTGTAGAAGTTCTGAGCTCTAGCACTGACCTTGGAAAAGTCATCTCATCTCTCCATGCCTTGGTTACCCATCTAGAAAATGGATAGTATAATATGTCTTTCCTGTTTACTTATAGTGTTGACTTTCTGGGCAGGGACAATGTCCTGCTGAGTATGTATATCACCAACCACAGCAAGGCCACAGTTACTACTGGAGTGTAGATTAATAACCATAAAATTCATCAGAGAGATGCTTCTAATAATCCTATTATATTTATTTTTATTTCTAAGGGGATTCATATTTCCTTTCACTTTCTGATATTTTAGCTAAATTCTTACTTCAGCAGTGCCTTTTCCCTGCCTAGTTTCAGTTTGTTGCCCTCGGGAGAAAAGGCATGATACCAGGTTAAGCAATGCGTAGACAAATATTTTCTGTATCCCATTACAAGTTGACTGTATTCTCAGATGAATTTTGTGAACGTATTTCTTTCATGGTTTATAAGTTTCTCCAAGTGTTATGGAACCCTCAGAGCTCCCAAAACTTGTTTTTATTCTAATTTACATTTTCATGCTCTTTAAAGACTCAGAGCACTGCAGGAATGTTCAATAACATATCAAGTGACACAACAACCCATTGAGGTCCATGAGTACCATTGATTTCCTCTGACAGATGGAAGATTTGTTGCAAATGCTACAGAGAGTAAACACTGTTTTAAAACAGTGTATAGATAGATGCCACTTTAAAGCACCTAAATTGTTGTGTTGAGTTCAGTTATTTCTGACTGAAATTAAGAGCTTGAGGCTGGTGTTGAGTAATAATGTTCTCATTATTACAATGCTAGTTTGGAGAATAGCTATGGAAAAGGTGCGCAACAGCATTGTTTTCTAAATTAGCCACTATGAGGTAGTGACATTGTATGAAATGTGGGCTCTTCTAGAAAGAGATTAATGCAAATTAATTTAGGTACCAAATGGACTTTCCTAAATCTCAGCTAATGACCTTGCGCAGTTTGCACATCCTCTGTGGAGAGAAAATCCGAGACATTTGGTGTTGTCTATGTTTTCCCATTCAGTACAGGGAAAACATAAGGTAAGTAGTTTCCTAATGTAGGCACTGCCATAAAGACCCTACAGTAAAGTGGGATCAATCTTGCTTAACCTGTTGAGACTAACACTGATGAAAAGAATACGGATTCAGAATAGAAACTGCCCTGTGAGATTGAGGCCTCCTTCCCTTCTTTCCACTCCCCTCAGAAAATTATATTATAAATGATAAAATTTGCTATACTACATTTTTTGTTTCTAGGTCCATACATTGGTAAAAACTTTAGGAAAAATAGGAAACAATATATTGACATTGCCATGTTCCATTATTAGAAACCAGCATGTTTCAAAGAGAGAGAGTCCGGTTTCAAGAATTGCTGATACTTCCTCAGGCAGATATGCTACTGATCTTTTCTTGTGGAGATACTAAAAGTTTAAAAACATGAGTGTAGAAATAATTCTTTTTGAATATAACTCCAGAGGAATAACTGAAAAGGATGAGCACAGGCAATAAATATGCTGTTTGGGTTATTCATACATTTCTGATTCCCATTCTATGATTATCTGCAGAGACTCTCAAGTTGAACCTAGTATGTGCCTGTGCTCCGTCCCTTGGAATAATTTGTCGGATGTCAGCCTTCCAACTCTTGTCCTCCTCCTTGCTATCCTGCCTCAGTAGCCAGCCAGTGATCAGCAGCTGCTAGCGAAAATCTAGACCACACAACCATCACACTGCATAGCAAACACAGAGCTGGAGACTGCATGCCAGAGCGCAAGAACAGCCAAGTGGCAAGGTGACAAATAATGTTGCCCCCACTGAAAAGGATAAATTAACAGAGTCTTATTCTTTTTTTTTCCGCCTATTTCCAAGGGTGAAGCCAAGTGACAGCAAACTTGGCATGTATCTCTCAACAGGAACATGTCTGCAACAGTGCCAATCTCTAGAGTCGTCGTGCCTGCCATTTCCTAGATGTTGAAAGTGGTGGAAAAATAAAGGCCAAGGCTTAATGAATACTCTAGTACTGCACAAATGCAGGGAAGAATTGAAAACACAGGAAAAATCATTGTTAAAATAAACATAACTTACAAAATCAACATACGCTTTTATTGTAAGACCATTGAGCGCTCTCAAGTAAAGTAGAGAAAACTCAGGTATGGATTTCATCCATCTCATTTTAGAAATAATGAAAGGAATTAAGAGACATCCAAAGATCTCTCTGCAATTAGGACAGATAAACATATCAGAAAGGTGTCTTGGACCACCTGAATCATACTGCTGCCTTGTTCTTTTGCTCATGTAACATTGCAGGGCACTGCTTCCAGTTGCTTTTCTGTCAGAAAACAACATGCTAACATCACACTGTTGATTACACATCCCATTGTAAGAGGCAGCTTGTTGCAGTTCAGTTGAGATATTTATTATTTTCGATCTTTAACTCTCAATAGCATTCGAGTAGTTAATTCCACAGAATTCAAGAGACTTTTCCAAAGTTGCCTAGAGACTCCACAGCATATCCATCAAAATGCTGAGTTAGTACCTCTTTTGTTTGTCTGATCCCCAAACACGTGCTTCCAGTATGCTCCTCTTTTAAGTTTCCAGAGATACTCTGAATTATCACATTTGGTCAGAACACAGACCCAGCTTCCAGCAGGACTTTATATCACGGATCATTGGAAGTTCTCAGTCCACTTTTCTGTCCACTTATTAGCCCATACTTCATCAGTTTGTCTATGAGGATGTTGCAGAAGACAGTGTCAAAAACATTGCTCAGGATAAAGAATATCTACTGGATTTCTGTGTGTCCAGTTTGTTTGTATGTTCCCTAATCTTATTCTCCTCCATGGAGGGTAAATATTCCCTGCTCCAGACTTTTTTTTTTTTTGGTTTCAGAGGTCTGGGACCCTGAAGGCAAAATTTAACAGTAAAAAAAATAAAGTGAAGAGGGCATTAAATATCTCAGCCTTTACCATGTCTTTCTTCAGTACTTCCTCTGCCCCATTCAGCAGAGGGCCCATGTTTTGCCTACTCTTCCCTTTGCAACTAATGTACCTGTAGTAGCTTTGTGGTTTTCATTTGTGTCCTTTAGCAGATTCAACTCCAGATGAGCTTTGGCTTTTCTAACCCTATCTCTCCACAGTTGAACAGTGTCACAGTATTTCTTTTGTGTGACTTGACCTTGCTTCCAACTTCTACACTTTCTTTTTTACTTTTAAGGTTTGTCAGGATCTCCTTGTTCATCCATGTGGATCTCCTGCCACCTTTGCTTGATTTCATGCTAGCAGGGATGGAACATTGTTAAGCTTGGAGGGGATGATCTTTGAAAATTAGGTAGCTCTTCTGGGCCCCTCTTCTCTCTAAGGCCATATCCCATGGGATTAGTCCAAGCATATCCCTAAAAAGACTGAAGTTTACCACCCTGAAATCCAGGACTGTTATGTTACTGTTTGCCTTGTTAGCTACTCTCAGGACGCTGACAGCCACCATGTTATGGTTACTGCATTTAAGGTTGTCCCTGACCTTTACATCCCCAATAAGCTTTTCCTTGTATATGTGCATGAGGTCCAGCAGATCACCTCCCATCATCAGCTCTTCTGTCACCTGTGTTTGAAAGTTGTCATCAGTGCACTGCAGAAACCTCATAGGTTGCTTGTGTCCTGATGGGCTGTCCCTCCAGTAGGTACTGGGGTGGTTGAAATTCCTCATGAGGATCACGTCCTGAAAACATGAAGATTCTTCTACTCATCTGAAGAAGGCCTCATCTACTTCTTTCTGACCAGGCAGTTCGTAGCAAGCACCCATAACATCACCTGTGTTGGTCTGCTTGATAATCATAACTTACATGCTCTCAGATGTCTTGTTATCTGCTCCTAGACAACACTCCAGGCATTTCCAATGCTCTTTCACATCAAGGGCATTTTCCTCTCCTCATCGTCCCAGCCTGTCCTTCTTAAAGATCCTATGCCCATCCACAGCAGCACTCCAGGCATGTGAACTCTCCCACCACATCTCTATGATCCTAATGAGACTGTAGCCTTGCAATTGCATGCAGCTCTGTAATTCCTCCTGCTTGTTCTCTATGCTATGTGCTTTAGTATATGGTCATTTCAAAGAGACACCCAGGCAGGCTGATTTCTGATAAAAGATATGAGGATCTTTCCCCATAATGTTGTTCTGCTGAAATGTCCTTATTTGTATGCATACGATTGAGGCACACTACATATAAACTTCTTTTGTTCATTAGGAGATGTCCTGTCCAAATCACCCTGCATGATTTTCTTACCAAGTCAATCAACCACTGCTTCACTTTGATTGTGGGTCATCATCCTCCCTTGTCATGTCTCCTTAACACGTCCCTCATGAAAATCTCCCTCCAAGCTCCATGGAGATCAGAGCATATGCCTGAATGCCTCTAAGAGATTACAGGAAATAAAAGAGCCGAGTTGTATAACAATCATAATTATTCGACGTTGGGTTAATTGGGTTAATATTCTCAATGAAAGCAAGTGTTCTTCCTTGAAGAAGTGACATCTTCTTATTTCTGTCAGCCACTACTTCCTCATTACGCTCTCTATGGACTGGCATAGAAATTCAACTGCCCTTCCATTTACCTGTTAAATGTCTGGCATTTTTCTCTGCTGAACTCCCTACCTGCTGTGTGCCTGGTGTTGTTTCCTGCTGTCTGTTCCACCTGTCCACTTTACTCTTTTATTTCCTCCTTAAATGTTAACATGGCACAGATGGGCTCTTACTGCCTGTGACTTTCTAATGGAGTTGTTGAATGTTAATGATACTTTGGAATTGAAAAAGAAAAAGAGATGGACAGCAACTAAAACACCAAATAAAATAAAGGTATGCATCCAATGTATCCATCTGTCTGTATGCAACACAATGAAATAGCTCACTAGAATGTTTATTGTTGCAATACAGAGTCCTCAACCAACACAAAGAGTTCCCTGTAGACAGTGAAAAAAAAAAAATGAAAATTATTACTTTTTCATATCTGAGAGTAAATAGAAATTTGCCCCACACGCAGATCCATAGCATAAAAATGAAGGTGATAAGTAAATATTCTTTGGGGGTAAAAGAAGTCTATTCTTCTGCTTTGAAGTCTCTAAGCAATCTTAGAAGGAAAATAGCAAAGGCATTAAAAATCAGGTATTTCTAAATTTTTACTCCTTTGGAGGGTCCTGTCATTCTCATGTTCTTGTCCATTCAGAGAGCAGATGCAGCTGCTGGCACACTCGCAGCTGCCTCATCTCTCTTGATGTGTCCCTATTCTTGCTTAATAAAAAACTTCTGTCTGCTTCAGCACCACCTCCTGCCTCCTTTTCTTTCCTCATCTGAAACTGCCATATGCCAAAGGGGACCAAGAGACATTCACCAGGATATTTTAGGCAGCTGGATGGCTGTAGTTGTTCTAGCTCACAACCATAAGATCCCTGTGAGACAATGCAGCTGCTACCCTGAATGAACTGCTGCCGGAAGGTCAGTTCTACCCTCCAAACTTAAAAAACCCAGAAAATTAAGGGCCTGAAAAAAGTTACTTGTCTCATTATAGTGAAGTGGTTGAGGAGTCACACCTCACAGTTTTATACTAAGATAGAATTGAATGTGTGAAAGCAAATTAAAATTCCGGATGTGTTTGTAGTACCCTATATTTATCTTCATTCTGTTGAACAGAATCCTGAGCACCTTGGCAAGGCCAATATACCTGCACTTTCATCTCACCTGACGCTTTGATGATCTAGATGCAGAAAATCGGAACCTGACTGCCTCTACTTTTGTGTTTGGGAGTTGAAAAAGAAGAGAAAGAATAATACAATATTATCAATATAAAGCATTTGATAAGATTGTATTAAAAATAATACTATTTGGAAATAAAATTAATAAATTCTGGGTCCTTTTATTTACCGGCTCGTGTCTGAGATATGACAATTGGCCTTTTGCATCTATTTCCTGCTTCTGGAACGACTTTCTCTGCCTTTTATTCCCTGTCCCTCCCTCTCTCCCTCCATTCCTTCCTCTCTCCTTTCCTGCTTCCTTTTCTCTTTGAAAATTTAAGAATGAGCACAGCCCAGCAGTATGGTGCTAATCTGCAGCTTTCAGGTATTCATTAGTGCCCAGCTTTGGGCAAATTGTTTTGTTTCTTATTTTCTCGTCTACAAAATGTGAACAATGTACAGACAGCCTTTATAGAAGTATTGTGGAAATTCATAAATTCAACAAATAAAGGTAGTTAAACTGTAAGAATAGAGGACTGAAAATAATATTCGAAATTAACAGTCAAGCTTTCTTTAACACAGCCATGTCATGCAGCCCTGTTTATAAATACAGCATTTCACATCTTACAACTATTTTTTTACCCACTCTGCTTCTACTAAGAGGCTATTTTGCAACTTCAAAACCCAGAAAACTAGCATTGATGTTTTAATTTTAAGCTAAAATTGATTTCTATTAAATCCAGTTTTATGTTATCTGTTAGTTTATTTTCTTTAAATTCCATTCTCCTATTTACCATTGCATTTATAGATTGAAATAATATTCCCCTCTCCATCTTCGTATGGTTATGGTTAAGCCAAATTCCTTTTGTATAAAACCGTCTGTCTTCTTCTTTTTTTTCTTTTTTTTTTTTTTTTCCAATCTATTTTATGTGATATTTCTGAAGTTTTATTTGAAAAGAGTAACCTTCATGGGATACCAACATACAAATAAAACTGCTCAAGCCCATAGTAGTTAAAATATTTTGCCTAACAAATAGAAGTCTAAGATTACATTAATCTCTTTTACAGATGAATCACACTGGTTAATCATAGATATTTTATTCTCTGTTAATATATAGTTTTCCTCTTTTTTTTTGTCATTTCTAATTGATAGCCTCCCACCTTATAGAAGAATTATCAATTCTGATACCCAAGTGCATTTTGTAGAAGTAAATTCCATAGGACTTTTCATTTAGTTCTCAGTATTGTTAACTTCTTTTTATCACAGTTCTTTCGTGCTGATGGTGCCTCAAATTCTACTTCACATCAGTAAAAACAAAGGACATACATCTCATTTAACCGGAGTTATCCAAAACTCAAGCAAGTCACTCTTCCTATACAACCTAGGCTTTAAATTATATTAAAGGACATATGTACAGTATACACAACAAGTAGTCTAAAGCTTGGGAATGAAGATGACCAACATGAATGTAAATAACTCTGCTCCTCAACTCTTCACTACTGTAAGGAGGAGACTAGGTAATTACACTAAATTTGCAGATAAGTTCTCAATGTTTAAAGTGAGATGAACTGAACTTTAGCCTCCAGTACCAAAATCAAACTTTTGAGGTAAAAAAATCACAAATATAAATATTGTTAGTGTTAGACAACAGACTAGTCCTTGAATAACTCATTAAATATGTGTTCCTTATAGCACAATTTTTTGTTGCTTTCCTTTGTCATTGCTGTTTTTCCAGTGAAGACTGTACTCTTTTGAATATCTATTAAAATTCTTCAGTGTCATTTAGCTGGAAACTCAATTATATTTACCTGAAGAAATCTGTCATAACCATGCAATACAGACAATGATTTTCACTTTGTTGTTTCTACAGACAAGGGGCTTTTTATGTTTCATTTTATGAGTATTTAGCCCATTGACTTATATGTGTAACTCCTCTAAACATTTGTGCAATCCTAATCCTAGTTTAATGCTTTTACTGGTTTATATTTCACTACTCATACTGAGGAGATGCAAGACCTAGTCAGCACCTAGAGTTATGGATGTCAACTTTCCATAGAGAGCTGCAAATCATAGAATCACAGGATGGTTTGGATTGGAAGGCACCTTCAAAGCCCATCCAGTCCAACCCCTCTGCAAGGGGCAGAGACATCTCCAACCAGATCAGGTTGCTCAGAGCCCCATCCAACCTGGCCTGGAATGTTTCCAGGGATGGGGCATCCACTACGTCTCTGGGCAACTTGTGTCAGTGTTCCACCACCCTCACAGTAAAAAAAAAATTTCTTCCTTATATCTAGTCTGAATCTACCTTCCCTTAGTTTAAAACCAGTACCCATCATCCTAGTTGCAGTAATGGATTTAGTTCAAAACATACTGCTTGTTGCAAAGGGCTATTCCTCTGAGTAAGTTATTCAAGTACCTTGTAGGTGAATTCATCTCACCTGACTTAAGGCACTTACCTGATGTGTCTAACTGGGAAATGAATATTCCCTCATGCTTCCCTCGTAGGAAGAGAAAGATAGTCAACTCTTGCAATAATTTGGATTACTTTAGGCTTGAATTACTTACTTGATTACTTACAGGACTTTCATTAACTTTAGGGATAGTTTTGCAGTGATTTAACTTCTAACTTAGGTGCCACTACTAAGTTTCTAAAGTTTTCTAAGGTGAATTGAAGCTTGTAGAGGGATAGAGGAAAATCATGTTTTTTCTACAAATAGTAATGCAATCAGGGTAATCCGGGGACAGATATGCTTTACCTATCTGGAGTATATCCTTCATGCTTCAAAATGCATATCTCATGCCCAAAATCATTAAGTATAGAGGGTTGGGCCAAGATTTTCACAGGGGAAAGTCTGACTATGTCTATGGAAGGGTTATTGTACCTTTCTCTGAAACATCTGGCGCTGGCCAATATTAGCAACAGAATAGTGGACTAGATGGACTGCAGGTCTGATCTGGTGTGGCAGTTCCTATGTTCCTGTGTTCTTCCTCCACCTGGTGCAAGGGTAAAACTGTCAGGTATAATGAGGAAATCTTTATTCAGGTCCCTGGGAAAGACTGTGGAGTTGGCAATTAAAAAATCATCTTTTGAAAAACTCAGATAATTTTTCCTCTTTTACTGAGAAAATATACATAATCTATACTGAAATTTCCCCTACTCTTTCTCCATTTTTAATTGAGTGATAGGATTACAGATAGGTGAAGGTGCTATTTCCAGAGAACTTACGGCTATTATTATTTTACATTATTTTTATTATTGTTGTACTTAACTGCAATTGTGGAGTAGACTTCATTGTCTATGTGCTATATTAGCGCAGGAAGAAAGACATTTTTTTTCTCTAAATGCTTACATCCAGATTGACTTCCTCTAGTCTTAGACTTCTAACTGTAATTTCCAAATGAAGTGCTTAGTTGTCTTGGGAGTACTGTTACTGATGCAGAGAAATAAGCACTTCCAGATGAAGGTTCAGGTTTGAACGCACGCTTGCCCCTGTCCTGACGGTACTTTTTTCTGTTCATTGACAAGAAAGGTAACCATTTATGACTAGAAACCAAAGCTAAGTGCCTTTTTAAAATGAATGTTATTAGAAAAGATGAATTTAGAATTCATAATCTAAGTACAGTTGCAGACACAAAGCCTTACTAGTATACAAAAGAATCAACAAGAAAATATTGTCCATCATTTGGCAGGTAGTGATCTCATTACACGAGCAACTTAAGTATTCTGCAATTTTTAGTTCCAGAAGTGCAGCATAGAAAACTTGTGAAGGTTTTCCCTCTGCCCATTTGGATTGTACTTGTGGTTACTTGTAAATTAATTTGGTGAAGAATGACACAGGAAAATATGACATTTTGTGTCTAGAATAATTTCTGTTGTTTAATTATATGTTTTTATTACTGTTTGAGATGTCCTAGAGTATCCGTTGATTTATACTATCCATCATTCCCATAGGGATGTCTCTGAAATTCTGGATCATGACTGCCAACTCTGCCTGAGGTTCTTGTAGTTTCAATTTTCACTTTTCACTAGCACTTATCATAGCTATGTCTGCTGCAATTTTAGTGAACTGGTTACCAATTAAATGCTAGATGCAGGTATTCTGACTTTGTCACTTAACGGAGTTATCTAATTGAGGCATAGTCATCCTAGTTTCCCATTACATTCAGTGGAGAGAGAAAAAAGGCATCTGCAGATGCTGTGTCAGATCTAAAATAAGCTGAATTGTCTTTTAGAGGTGCTTATTTCTTCCTTCCATTGACAGGAGAAAGAACACAGCTGAACAGGAGCCTAAATTTAGTGCTCCCAGGAAGCGAATGGGATATTAGGAAGGATAAATCTGGCTATAACAGTTGGATCGTAAGGTCAAGTGCTAAAACTCATCACGCTGCTGGAAACAGTGAAATGGAATTACACTTCTTGAGTACATTGTTCCCACTTCTCACCTTCCTCTGCATGAGTCTGTGGCTGCTAACTTTTTCCTACCTTACTTGGTTTCCTGTTTTAGCTATTTGCATTTCTAACAGATATTATTGAAAATAAGAGAACTTTAGTGCTGGCAGTCAGGGATCTCTCATTTGATCTTAAATACCAAAGCTGGAATGCAATACAGGCTGAGCAAGGGTTTGTGAAAGAATGAAATAAAAATCCTTAGTAATAGTAGTGAAATGGATTATTCATATTAACATCTAAATTTAGATTTTGAAGTACACAATGAAACAACTAAAATAGTCCACACTAAACTCAATTGAATTCTGAATAATAACAGTGTAGTCATATTGCTTTGGGTTGTGCCCAGAGAGAAGGAAAAGGAAGCTCAGAACGAAGTAGTGTTTGGTTAATATCACTGTTTCAAAAGTAGACACAGTATAGGGAAAAGAAATGCAAGGTCATTAGCAAATGGAGGACAATAATAACTGGATTTTGATTCTTGATCAAAACTGAAGTCTTTTTATTATAACTACTATTGTTTCTTTGATTCACAATAGGAATGAGACTTTGTTTTCTGTGTATCAAATTTAAAAAAAAAATATAAAGAGCTAATAAAATAAGAGGTAACCTATGGAGTGTGCACTGGCTGCATAAAGATTATGGATTTTAATATTTGTTGAAACGGAAATGTCAATGTAATCTCATGGGCTGATGCCATGGAAATTCCATTGGATTTTCCATGTTGGTGATGCATTTATACAAGCCTTTTGGATTATAAATGTGCAGTACAGTATTAACTCATTAGGTTGTCTGTCTTGTATGTACTAGCTTTCAATATTACACCAACATTAAAGCACAGTGTCTGTATACATACCTGGAGTATTGAGAGATAAAAGCAGTCTCAGTCAGTCATGCCTTTCATAATTATTTAGTGATTTCTAAAAAAGAAATTATCACCTCTGAGAGGAGGTGGTAACCCCTCACCCACTAAGACTGAATCATAGAATCATAAAATCATAGAATGGTTAGAGTTGTAAGGGACCTTCAAAGGGCATCTAGTCCAACCCCCCTGCAGGGAGCAGCAACGTCTCCAACTAGATCAGGTTGCTCAGAGTCTCATCCAGCCTGGCCTGGAATATTTCCAGGGATGGGGCATCCACCGCCTCTCTGGGCAACCTGGGCCAGTGTTTTACAACTCGCATTGTAAAAATTTTTTTCTAATATCTAATCTAAACCTACCTCTTCCTAATTTAAACCCATTACCCCTTGTCCTATCACAACAGGCCCTCATAGGAGACGTGCTCCAGCCCTCTGATCATCTTTGTGGCCCTCCTCTGGACTCTCTCCAACTGGTCCATGTCCTTCTTATGTTGGGGACTCCAGAACTGGACACAGTACTCCAGGTGGGGTCTCACCAGGGCAGAGTAGAGGGGCAGAATCACCTCCCTCGACCTGCTGGCCACACTCCTCTTGATGCAGCCCAGGACACGGTTGGCCTTCTGGGC